>APFE031589017.1:6027-63860 GCA_000404065.3 Pinus taeda | reverse complement strand
CATAATTCTTCTAAGTGATGGATATTAGTTTTTGTGAAAGATCAACATATTATATTTAACTTTTCCTTCATGTTTCCTTCATTCATCATTTGTATCTGGCAACAAATGGCATTTTGAGATGTTTTAGTCATACATGTATTAAGAGTAATAAGCCAAGTCTCCAGGTCCTTCGTTTGAGAATAGAACATATATCTAAGTGACAAACAAGTGACAGTAAAAAATATTTATTAATGTATTAAGCACAGTTTCTCTGCAACCAGGAAATTGGTTTCTTAAGGTACAATAGTATTGAAAGGGTGCTTCTAAGTCAACTTCTTAGATAATGTGCTGATGTCGACAAGAAGCGACTCATCGCATCAGGGCCTTGATGTATCCCACATCAATGACATGAAATGAGTGTAAAGATTTTGGAGACAAAATTTGACTGACGACACAAGGTTCAGGAATGACAGTCATGAAAATGAAGGTTTATGGTATGGGAAAGGATGAATTTTAACTGAATGACTTCTCTTGAACATGTCGGCAACACTAAAATGAATTGGTAGCATTGACCCAAAACAAAGTGATGGATGGTATGATGGACCGGTATGATAACCATCAAGCTAATAACCCAACCCAAATAGCCACAGTGATGAGGTGAAAGTGTCATGTTTAAGAGTGACCTGCTACCAAAAGTGGTTTACCCATTTTTCGATTTTCCCCAGTCATTACTGACTAGTACCTCTTTATTTTTTATCAAGCTTGAGGAGGATAACATATGCTTGTTTTATAATTCCACCCTTCAGGTGAATCCATTGCTATGTGATGTTTTAACGATTCCAGCAAAGGTGAAACTTGGTCTCGTCATGATCGACAAGTTTGTCTCTATTTGATATTTTAATGAGTCTAACAACAATGATAACTCGGTCCTTTTCATGTTTAGAGAGTTTGAAAAGGGACAAAAAGAAAACTCCACAAGTTCTTTTTTGTAGATTTGTCTCTAAAGTCTGAAAAAGCGTAAAACAATACAGGAGAGAACCTATTGACCATGTTCAGTCAACGTATTTCTTTTTCATAAATAATCTATCTCAACCTGCAAAAGGGCTAAACTTATACATAGTAGATCTCATTTCCAATCCGTTAACAAGCTGAAAAGGAAAAGCGCTTGACAATATTTTCATATTTTGAGAGTCTGAAAAGAGCTTAAAGAGAACTCCACTTTGAGGAATGAGTGGTGTCTAGGATAGCAATTAGTTCTGGTGATGTTGGAACTTCTCAAAACATGTTGATTTATGTGAAGAGGCTGGCTAATAAGACCATTAATTGCAACTGTTCCTCAAAAAGGGTAAAACAACCAAGTGAAAGCGTATGATCGGCTAAGGAGATAATGACGGTGGAAGGAGAAAAACCAAGGCTCATCTGATGGAAAAGGCTAATAGAATGGCAATCACAAGGGTTAAAACGGAAATGGGTTCATTTTTACACAAGCTTGAAACAAAAAACTATGCTTGGATTCAGTTTCATTTTTAGGCAAGATTGAAACAAAGAACTACGCTTGAATTCAGTTTCATTTTTACACAAGCTTGAAACGAAGAACTATGCTTGAAATTGGTTTACATACCCCCAGTATGATGACTCAATTCTAGGTGAATGCCCCCCAACCCTCATTGCACTCACCTAAGTAGACTACTCATGGCTATCAGGTGGATGGAATGAAGGTTTATTTATGAGATCAAGTGAAAGACTCGACTGGGATTTTACAAGATCTAATCAAAGACTCGACTTGGAACTTTGCTCCAGGGAACCTTGTTTCATTTTTTAATGCTCTTGATACAAGAAAAGGAAGTCTACTTAGGGACCTGTTTCATTCTTTAATGAGGTTGACACAGTACAAGGAATACCATCGTATTCCTTATTTCATTTTTTAATGAGCTTGACACAAGACAAGGAACTATGCTCATAGGCCATGTTTCATTTTTTTTATGAGGTTGACATAGTGAAAGAACTATCCTTATATTCCTTGTTTCATTTTTTAATGAGGTTGACACAAGACAAGGAACAGTCCTCATATTCCTTGTATCATTTTTTAACAAAGTTGACACAAGACAAGGAACTGTCCTCATATTCCTTGATCACGACCCATAAGAGGTCACGACTTCCAACAGGTTCTCATTAGATGGGAGAAAAATGCTTTGGAATGGATCCATAGCAATGAAACTGAAATCTAGTTCCAATGCCCCCAGTACATAATGTACAACATCATGGAATTGATCATCAGTTAATGTAGGCATGGAATGGGTTTCCACATAATTAACTCGTAGCGAGGAAGATACCATTGGGACAAAAGGACCATTTAGGAAGATGGTTGACTAGAAGCCATATTTGGACCAAAAAACGAAAGTTGGTCAACGATGACAATTCTGCCTTCATGCGGGAAACACATCACTCAAAAGGGTGTTGAAACAATAGCTCCCATGTCATAAACATAGTCACACCCAAGAAGTAAATTGTAATCTAAAGGGCTTGGGACTCCATCACATTCAAATAAATGATTTTTCCTCCTAAAATAATAGGCAATTAAGGAAGGATCCCTAATGGTTGACTAGTTCCTCTGTTAAAAGACAACAAATTCTGGGTAACAGGAGTTGGGCGCAAATAAGGTGTCTTTTAGAACTCTTAAATTCCTCACATTAATTATCAACATGTGTAAGTCTTTTTGTTTCAAGAGTGTACGCAATATGTGCAAGTGATGCAAATCATTGAATCTACAATGAGTAATGCTTTAAAATAACTTAATGATTTCAATACAAGAGTACACAGATCAAACCATAAACTACCTACTTATAACTTCAAGGAAATTAACTTATTCACACATCAAAACACAATCTTAATCAAAACCAAATTCAATCTTAATCTAACTGCAATTACATCAACCGAGTGCACTATAATGATAAGAGAGCTCTTTCAGTTGAATCTAGACTTATCCATAAAAGTAATATACTTGATATAATCAATAAAACTCTAGCTTTCAATTAACAAGAAATGATTCTTATCTAACAATCAAATCAATCCATGACATAAATAAATGAAGGCAATAAATAGAAATAAGAATTAATGTAGTGAGTACACAAACTCAACACTTGTGAAAGTAAATCAATCGCAAAGCTATAAAACAGAGTAATTAAACTTGTAGTAAAAGAAAGGTAAACTATAAAATAGGGAACAACAATGAAATCCACCAGTGACCAGGCCCAAGCCACCAGTGATTACTGCTTGATTACTTCAGAATATCACGAATGAACAACAACATGAATTATATATTATTCATCAAATCCAAATGTCATTATAGCACAACGTATCCTTCAGAATAACGCTTTGTATATTAAAATTACAACTGAAGTAAAAAGGTGAAAATTTAAGTCCCCTATTCTATTCGTCTTTCCCCTCTTATAGTCAAAGAGGAAAAATGATAAATGTGATCCCTCAAGATCAGGAGATCTTGAGGAATTTGCAATTAAATGCTATTATCAAATAGTCTTCTATCTTGGTTGATCCTCCTGATTGACTTCTCGATTTGACCGCACAAGACGCACGTTGTTTCTCTGTTTAGCCTTTTCTATTCAATAGTTTGAACAACAGTTGTTCCATTCGCTAATTTCTACATAAAAAGCAACGAAAGTTAATTTTGACAGCCAATCGCATCAAAAGCAGTTTCATTCATTTTCTATAGAAATCTTATCAAAACCTTATTACATCATGGCACAAATGCATAAAAAGGAGGAAAAATATAATGTAATCAAGGGTAAATTTATACATGTTTCACGACCCAACATACTCCCCTACTTACCTTGTTTCACGTCCTCGTGAACATAAGTAGTTATTATGTAATGCAATTAAAGAGTAAGCAAGAAAGACTTTTTCTGTATCTAACCTAAAACTGTGCTTTTGTATTAAATCTGCAAAGGCTCTCCCTTCATGACTGTTACACAGTAATTTGTCACTGAATTTGCATTCCCTGATCGTGGATACTGCTAGTCCATATTACTAACATCTATTCAACGTCATGTTGCCAATTACGTGTCAATACCTTCCTTTTCATCTTAGGAAGAATGTCTCAACTCATTATCCTTGAAGTAGACCCATTTTTACCTAAGTTTCTGAGTTGTCACAGGTCAGAAGTTGTCCTACCCGTGAAGATGGTCAAGTTTGCACTAGCCCTAGTGAATTTTTCACTTTCTCCCTGTGTTTCACTTGCAAATATATACTTTTGGCAAGTTTTTCAACAATTTGATGAAGCTCCAAGATTAAACTGCTTCATGGGTGGTCCTAGAGCTGGTTGTTGGGTTAGATGAGCTCACCTCTCTCCTTTGGGATAGTTGTTCCACCTTTTGTGCAACCTCCCTAAGAGATAAGCTCTTCCTTCCATCTTTTATCGAACCTATCCCTCCTATAAATGTCTCCTCCATGAATGAGAATAGTTATCTTGGATGTAACTTGATGATAGCTAGATGTAATTTGATAGTTTCAGGTTTCTAAGAGAGGAGTAGAGGTAGAGAGCGTTTTTGTAGTGTGGAAGTAGCCTTGCATGTGTTTTGGCTTGAGAGATGTTTGAGTAGAGTTGGTTTGAGAACTTTCTAGCATCAATATTTGGAACTAAAGAGAGAGTCATTTGTTCCCCTGGGAGACGATTCACAAGTGAATGCTTATGGAGATTAAGATTTGAAAGACAATTTTTGCATTAGTAGATTCTTGAGATTAAGACATTGAAAAGCGAAAGGTGTGTTTTCCATTTTCTTGTTTAGATTGCTTGCAAGTTTGAGTAAATGGTAGAAGTATTCCTTTTTCCTTGATTGGTTTGCTTTCTTTCCATTCAGTTGTTGTGTATTGAACCTCCCACTCTTCCTTAGATAGTTGTTCATCCAATGAGAATGGTATTTTTGCTCATTTAGTTGCTTTCTAGGAGTTTTGAAGATACATTTGATAGGGCCTTAAAACTGAGACTTAATTCAAGATTAATTGTTAAAATTTATTGAATAAATTAAAAAATGCATTGGAACCTAATGCTCACATATCTAGAGGTCAGAGACGTGTTTCGGTGTCGTTAAACATAGTTAATATTGTTTTCACTAAGTTTGGGTGATTCTTCCTTTTGTGATTCAATAGGTACTAGTATGGATTTGTGTTCCCTATATCCTCATGTATATCTTGGGAGACCCCACTAGGCTATCATCCTATTATCCATAGGAATCTGAGACTGCCACCTTACGAATTGTAATGCACCGAACATAACATTCGAGAAGATTGACTACCATAGGGAAAGTCCTTGGTCATTTCTCTTTCATTTTATTACCAAGGTGTATATGCATTTTTATGATTTGTCTAGTAAAAATTTTGACTAGAATTCTAGAGCAGTCACTTTCATTCCTTTTCGACTCTTTAAAAGTAAAAGGATCATCTACGCACTTTCCCTTTCAGGCTCATTAAACTTTGAAGGAGACTAGAGCCATCTTTTGTCCTTTTTCTCGACTCTTTAAACATGAAAAGGAAAAGTTTCATTCCGATGTCGTAAAATTCATTTGTTCGTGATAACATCTTACTTGTTAATCTTGGCCACATCATGAGTTATATCTTGAAAGGTTTTTTTCAACCCTATTGATTATATCTTTTTTCTTGGACCTTTGAGTTTAGGCCATCCTGGCAGACTCACTGAATCTGTCATCCTTACCACGTGATGGAGAGCCCCTTTCTCCTGTCTCTTCTAAGGTATTGTCTATTACTAGTACTTCTCCTATTGTTTCAAGTGTTCAGCCTCTTGCCTCTCGAGCTCGGGGTGAGGGACCTTTTGATATCAATTCAACTCCTCCTAACATTTTGGAATTCTTAGACAAGGAGCTCCCGTCTACTCATCCTAGTGCTTCGATTTTGATGGCCACTTCTGACATGGATGTGTCAAGCCCCATTAGCAGTCATGATATCCTTGTGTCAACTAGGGAACATTAGTTTCTTCCAAAAGTTTTCCCTTTCCACACTACTCCAAATTTGTCATTACCACTTTGCTATCGCGCTCTGGCTGGCATACTTGGTTCTACATCTCTACATCAGAGCTTTGTATGGTCTCGTACTACAATTCTAACTTCAGGACCTTTCATGTCTACTCAGTTGTCTTTGAATTCCATTCCTCATATGCAGGTTACATTAGTTACATCCATTCCATCAAAACCCACTGTGTGTGTGTCATCTACAGCTCCTTCTATTAGTGTGGTTATCACATCTTCGATAGTTACTATAGTTACTGGGATATCTTCCAGACCCGCTAACAGCGATCCTTTGCCTCTAGTTTCTGGCATTGGTCAACCTATGGGTAATATACTGATCTCTTTGAATTCCATTCCAATAGGATTGTCATATGAGCAGTATCTATTTACTCTTCAAAATCCGACTCATAACCCTCTCAGTTCTCAACCACTGTCCATTCCGCATAACCCTCCACACTATTATGATCATCATGGAGCTCATATTTATTACACTAGATCTCTTCCTCATGGAGTCCCAGTTGATAATTATGTTCTGCTTTCGGTCACCTGGAATCACACTACTTATCATGGCCCCTAAAGACAACCTTAAATATTGCAAGGGAAGCCTTTTCAAGGACAACCCTTTGAGGGACAACCTTTGGCCCCCATTGGTTCCTCCTTTGTTTATTCAAGGAAACCTTCTGGTCAGCTAGGTCAGCCTCAGTTGCAACAAGGCCCGCCTATTGCCCAACCAAGACAACCCTCTGGTCAGGTAGGACAACCAGAGTTTCAGCAAGGCCAACCTTTTGGTAAGATAGGTCAACCTTAGTTCCAAAAAGGCAACCTTCTAGTCAATTAGGTCAGCCGTAGTTCCAATAAGGACATTAGTCTGATCAAATTAATCCAGCTCTTAGTCAACCTGGCACTCATACACAAGCTAGTTCCCAAGCTCAACCCAGTCGCTAGACTCAGGTTAGACCCCAAACTCAACCCGGTCCCCAGACTCAAGTTGGATTCCAAGCCCAACCTGTTTATCAGATGCAACCTAGGCCCTAGGCACAGTTTGGACCTCAGCCGCAATACAGTCTGCAAGTACCTCAACAACCCCAAGGGCAACCTCAACGTACTCCGTACCAGAACTATCAGCAACCTCAAGTTAATCCTTATCAAAAATTTTAGCAACCATATGTTGCCCATGTTGGTCAAGCTGGTACTAACCAATGGTATGCTGGTGGTCAAAATCTGGGTCAACAACCAGGTTATGGTGTTAATCCGCCCAACTATAATCCTTATGGACAAAATCTATGGGACAACAAGGCTCTGGTTGGAACCCTAATGCTAGCCCTTATCAAAGGTCCATGATGTCTTTCAACCCTCAATTACCTTTTCTTGTTACTCTAGAGTTGTCCAATGTGTCAAAGTTAACAAATGACCCTAAACTACATAATCCATATTGGCCACCAGTTCCGACCAAGATTCCCGGTGATTGTCCTAAATTTGATGGAAAATCTATAGAGGGTCCCTAAGTGCATGTTATGACTTATCACCTTTGGTGTTCATCTAATTCATAGCTTGACGATTCTATCCATCTTCGTCTTTTTCAGAGGACTCTTACTGGTTCTGTTGCGAAATGGTATATTGAACTCATTTGTGGAACTTTCCAAGACTTTAACTCTCTTGCAATGGAATTTCTTACCCATTTTCAGTTACCAATTCGCTATGAAATGGCAATGCATCTCCTCACTTCTCCGAAATAGGACATGACTACCCACATCTCTGATCATATTCATGAATGGAGAAGGCAACACCATTTCATTAAGTTTTGGATCCCTGATCAGCTTCTGACTAACTAGTTTACTACCTCTTTTGTCAGTCTAATAGCCCAAGATATTGCTATGGGGGTATGTGATACTTAAGAGAAAGCCATCACGTGTTCTTAGTATCTTGATTTGTTATATTCCGAGTCTAGTACGCTTTATGATGTCTTGCCTAATGCTTCACGACCTGGAACTTCTAAAGCCCTATCCATACCTTCAGACAATGGTGTTATTAGTTTTGTTGCTCAATATTCTTGAAAGTCTTCCATAACTCCTGCGAAGAAAAAATCTATTGCTCCTATTGAAAATTCTTCTCAGTCTTCATCTAATTCTAGGAAAACCTCTGAAGTTAACATTGTTCAGACTACCATGACAAAGAAAACTTCGAAAGGAAAAAAGAAAGGAAAAGGTAAAAATAAGGCCGATGCACCGAAGCAAGCACCTCCCAAGACTACTACCGATGATGGTTCTAAACGCGGATCTAAGTATCCTTGTCTTATCTGTGATGAGGATCACTACACTAAAGACTATCCTAGATGATCTAAGGTTATTCGTTTGCTTAAGGGGACTTTGGGGACTCTCGTTGTACTTAAAGATCCTTTTCCCTCCCAGCAAACTCAAATGGCAGTAGACCAACCCCAATCCTCTTCCACATTTGGCTCTGAGGTCTTTATAGCTGGGACTATCCCTATTCATGTGAGTACTTGATTGAAAGATTATGCTCCATCTGCCAGGAAGGAACCTGAGGTACCTTATAATGTTCCTTCATTTAGTTCTAGCGCTCTTCATATTCAACGACCCAACATTGAGTCTTTCATTAGACCACCTACTAGGAGCTCTCTAGAAATATTCCTATAACCCCAATGCTCGTGTTGCATAGCACTATAGTATTGTCGAAGACCTAGCCTAAGCTCCTTTGGCTATGTCTGCATTGGAGGTTCTCCAAAGTTGTCCTCCCCAATAGAATTCTCTACTATCTACCATTGGTGGTATTGATCTGACTAATTCTGAGTTAATTACATTCGATCTTGAAAATCATGTGCCGCATTTGCCTCATCAAATTGCTTTCCTGATCCAAGTCATTATTAACTCCAAGAATATTCATTGCACTATTGTTGATGAAGGAGCCTCCACTTGCATCATGTCTTTTGCTTGTTGGAAGGCCATCAGTTCCCCAACTTTGAGTCAATCTCCCAATACCTTGGAAGGATTTGATGGAAGAGATTCTCATCCATTTGGTATTCTCCCATGCTTTCCTATCACCTTGGAAGGGAAGACGGTAGACATCGAAGTCGAAGTTGTTGATGTTAATCTAACTTACAACCTTTTTTTGGGTAGAAGTTGGACCTATTCAATGCATGTCGTGGCTTCATCATTATTCTGCATGCTCTGTTTCCCTCATTAAGGGAATATTGTTACAATCGATAAGTTGTCCTTCTTCACTTCCTCTTCCTCGGAGCATACCGGTATTCTTATGAGCGTGTGGGTGTTGGACTCTTTAAAGATCCTGCCCTTATGGGTGTTTTTCCACTCCTACCTCCTAATATCACATCTCCCAATATGATCTCCATTAATATTGATCCCTGAGTGATTCCCCCCCTTGATTAGGTGGATTCATGGGGTGATGTTATGCCGTTGCGCCTGGCAGAGCTCAACTATGTTGAAATTGTTTCGTCTTTGGTTTCATATTCTGACTCTACACCTTCGAGTAGATCTCTCGACACGTATGTACAATCACCCTGGCTTGGAAATATTGCTTCTCTGGATCCGTTACAAGAGACATTTCCTTCTGACGATGTGATTCTTGAGACTTTGTCTTTTGAGGATCCTCCATGGGTCGATAATCATCATCATTCCTTGTTTCTCTTAGTCCATGGGGCCATGACTGTCTGTCTAGATAAGTTTGCTTCCCATGTTCTTTCTCAGTCACTTCAAACACCCATCCTCACTCATGCTGTCTTTTTTGAATGGAATATGGGAAATATTACACAAACCATGCCCATCGACATCTCTGTTAAACCAGGGATTGTTAAAAATATTCACATTGGAGTGACTTATTCTCCTAAGGAGATCCAACTTTACACCAACCTTTTCCGAGAGTTTCATAATGTGTTCACCTGGTCGTATGAAGAAATGCCCAGTATTGATCCAAGTATATTATGGTACGTGAGATACCTACATATCCTGGTGCCAAACCAGTTCATCAACGTTTACTTCCCATGCACCCGAAAAAGGCAGCTGCCATTAAGGGAGAAGTTGAAAAACTTCTCAAGACTGGGTTCATTTACCCTATTCCACTGATAGACTGGGTATCTAGCATTGTCCCTATGACAAAAAAGCAAGGCTCTATTAGGGTTTGTGTTGATTATCGTGACATCAATTGCACTTGTCCAAAAGATAACTATCCTACTCCCTTTATTAACCAATTTATCAATGATTGTGCTAGGAGTGAGATATTCTCTTTTATGGATGGATTTTCTGGTTACAACTAGATCAATTTTCGCCTGCCGATCAGCACAATACTACCTTTATCTGTCTGTGGGGTACTTTTTCTTAAAAAAAACTCCCTTTTGGTCTATAGAATGTTGGTGAAACTTTCCAACAAGCAATGTCCTATGCTTTTCATGACATCAGACACATTGTTCAGCCTTACCTGGATGATCTTCCAACTCATTCAGCTAAATGCATAGACCATCTAAACCACCACTGCTAAATTTTTCTTCGTTGTAGACATTACTGTATTCGTCTCAATCCACATAAGTGTGTCTTGTACATCAAATCCAGCAAACTCCTTTGGTTTGTAGTTTCTAAGGAGGGTATCTGTCTCGATCCACTCAAGGTCGAAGCTATTCTAAATCTTCAGCCTCCTGCTTCTTTGCATCAGTTGTTGAGTTTGCAGGGGAAGGATAATTTCCTATGTTGTTTTATCCCTAACTATGCCAAGGTTGTTAAAGGTTACACGCATCTCCTTAAGCGTGACACTCCATTTATTTGAGATGACATCACTAAAAGGTAATTTGAGAAACTCAAGAAACTTCTTGTTTCTACTATCCTGTTGCGTCCACCCAACTGTCATCGTGATTATTTGCTTCATCTCACTACCATTGATAGTACCATTGGTATGGTTTTGGTTCAAGGTGATGATGATGCTTCTGAGCATGTCCTATATTATCTTAGTTGCAACCTTCTTGATACTGAGACTTGCTATGCTTATGTTGAGAAGTTGACCTTAGAGGTTGTCCAGGCTGTCCAACATTTTCTTCATTATGTTAGCACCTAAATCTGCCTCAGGGTGAAAGAAGGCAAAATTCAGGGTAACCAAAAACCATGCTCAGTCTGGTAGCTAGCCCTACGAGAATAGGAGAGGGCTCTCTCCAAGTCACACTCAGTGAATAGATGAAACGAAAAGGACTGAGATGACTTTCAAATGAACTATTTATCTTAGGCTAGTAAGTGGAAATGAAAATAAGAAGTGATTTTTATGAATGAATGTGTTTTTGGGATGTTATGGGACCACTGGACCTCAATGAACATAGAACTTAACATAAAGGAACAGATTATTTCATGAGGCAAGGTAGGCGGAAAGCATAGCAATTTTAGTTTTAAGATATGGTGGAATGGAGAGATTGATTAAGAAGGTGAAAAGGGCATGGACAACATGAATCCTTTTCAGCAGAAGAATGAACACTGTACATGAAATGTTCCCACAGGTAGAGCAATAGAATTGAATTCTACCTAATCTCACTCAAACAATTTCACCAAAAATGAATACGAAATGAAACTATGGAACATAACAAATAAATGGAGAGATTGATTGAGAAGGTGAAAATGGCATGGACAACATGAATCCTTTTCAATAGAAGAATGAAACATTGCACATGAAATTTTCCCACAGGTAGAGCAATAGAATTGAATTCTACCTAATCTCACTCGAAAAATTTCATCAGAAATGAATACGAAATGAACTATGAAACATAACAAGATACATATGAAACATAAGAGGCACACTTGCTACACTCACAACCACATGAATCTCATGAAACAGAGCTGCTACTTTTCATTAATTCTCTGTAAAAATATACAGTGCAGAAACAAAGTTTCTTTCCCACAGTCCCCTAGAAGTTACAAGCCAACCAACCATATCGCTTTGCAAATGGTTTGCATACAATATATAGAATGTGCCATGAAGAGATAGAACGCCCAAGGGTCAAAAAATGAAGGTGGAGAGCCAAACATTAGCTACAGGTGTAGTGCCACAAACATGAAAAATGGCTTGGGTGGCCCTTTTCCTTCCTTTACCACTTGTATAACTGACCATATGGAGTGAAAATATTTATAAAACCGTCGCACTCCTCCTCCTGTGCGTTGCGCTCTTTTCTAGGTGACTTTTGGAGACCTTCCTGGTGTCCAAATTGAGCATAGGATAGCTCATTGGAAATTTATTTGCGTCTACGTTCCAAACCAACCAGAAGTTTTCAATTTGGAGTTCATTTTCCCTATCAAAAATCAAATCTCCCAAGACTGGTCAAAACGTGCCAAATGAGGTTGCCTCAAGGCAGAGTGCTGTTGAGGTCAACTTTTGAATGCCTTCCTCAACTCCAAATTGAGCTCATGATAGCACATTGGAAATATTAGTGAGTCAACTTTCCAACCCAACCAAAATTTGTCGATTTTGAGTTCATTTTCCCTGTCAAAAAGAAAATCTCCCAAGACTGGTCGAACTCTGCCAAATGAGGCTGCCTAAAGGCAGAGTGCTGTTACAGTCAACTTTGGAATCCATTCCGCAACTCCAAAGTGAGCTCATGATAGCTCATTGGAAATATATTTGTCTCTAGTTATCATTGGGATCATCAATCAAGTCATTTGGCCAACCGAGATAGGAGAAAACTTGATTTTCCCGAGGTCGCTCCAGAGGTGCATCAATTCTCCCGAGGCAATTGTATTTTTGACATTTCTTCAAAACCATGACGCCTGGGTAAAAAGTGAAGGAGGGATTTCTTCCTTGGTTCGTTTGGACAAAAACCTCCCTCCTTTTTTCTAAATTCATTTTTTCGTGCTCAGAAACATTATTTGAGTGAAATATATCCTGATGTGTGGGACAAGGGATTTGCCGAAATGAAGGGGATAGGGAGCTTCTAAATTCTTGAGGAAATTTTGAGAAGTACGGAGGGATGTTAGGAAGTAGGGGAAAGTGGAATCTCAGAAATTGAGTGAGGGGAAGGGGTGAAAAAAGGAAAAACACAGCCCTAACCATAGAAAATTGCCAAGTTGTAGCAACAAACTAGGGTTTGTGTGAAAATGAGGAATTTGGGGGATCTCAGTGATGGGAAGTGTTTGGTAAGGTACTTTAAGGATAGGGGAAGGTTTATGAACATCCGGATACAATATTTTCCAATGATTTGACCATCCAAGAGAAATTAGCTTCAAAACCCTAGGAGAGGGAAATGAACCTTGCCTAGGCGCAACTGAAGCATGAACAAGGTGTGAAATGACCCAATGGAACTTGACATGATGATGACAACCTTTTGAATGATGGTACACTCAGCTGAACGGTGACATGGACTGACATTTGGACAACTTTGAAAGGAGTGAAAGAAAACCCTAGGCCTAATGCCTAGTGACCAAATTTTACTTGAAGACTCACTGAAATGATAAAATTTGACCTTGACACCTTAAAATCACTTATGTAAGAGTTTGTTTGATCACTGGAGGAAGGCTGCAAAGACTGACACTAACATTGGCTCCAATGGGGAATTGTAGCTCCTTGGAGGTGCCAAGAACAACAGATCTCTGGAAGAGCTAGACAATGCCTTTTGTCCATTGGGCTATGGAGTCCATTATTCCGACAAACCAACATGACTCAATTTATTGACTGAAACTTGACTCAAACTGACTCAATGCAAAAGGAAATGACTCATGACTAACTTAACTAAAACAAAGAGCTGACCAAACTTATTCAATGGCAACAGTCCATCAAGATTTCGAAATCATGATGGCGGCCACCCGCGTACTGATGCCATATGTACAATCATGTGTAATATGTCTTCCAATGTAACCACTCAAGTAGATGCCTCCTTGACTAATTCTCCTAATCAGATCTTCTGGTCAACAATTGATATTGGTAACTGGGCATCCAGAAACATAATTGGCCACGATCTCCTTCATCACTGAATACTGCAATAATGACCTTCACTATTGTCTGCAACAAATCTACCATTGGATCATGAAAAACATGAAGATTTACCTTCTGTTGAGGAAACAAGATGTCCTTTTATTTTGATTCTGATCTTCCTTCATAATGTACTTTAGAAATAGGATGTTCCTGGTCCTCAAAAAATTCTGAACAAGCAGATGAGTGGATTTCCTCTTCAAAGAAAATTTCAAGACATGAGACATATGAAGAAGAATCTGAATGGCAATTTTGATTGCTCTGGTCTTCTACAGTCTGAATATATTTTTCTTCATATGATAAAACAACCCGATTATGATGTGCCTCATTAAGTTCATCAATCATGAGAAAAGAAACTTCGGATGGTTCTTGATACTCAAATATGACATTGCCTCATCTACCAATATTTCATCCAAGAAAAATTTTTCACTTACTTGAGTGGAGATCTCATCTTGTTGTTCATGAACTGACTGCATTACCTCATTATGAAGGCTTTGTTCTGGTGACATGAGAACATTTGGACCCAAAACTTTGTCTTCTTCTACGGACCAATCTGAACTGACCCTTTTTCTTTCATCACTTTCAGTCATATGGACATCTTCAACCTGCTGATCTATAAAGATGTTCACCGGACTGTCATCCTTTTCAAAAGAGGAAGAAGTTTCACCAACAATTTCTTAACCATGTGTGCACTGCAAAGCTGCTTTAGCTTGAGCTGGAACATGACTGTGCAAGAGTTGATCTATCTTGTCTTCAAACAAAGGAGATAAGACCTTTTGTTTCCTTTTGCTCAAACAGTGATTGTCTTCAATATTTTCAAGCGAACGAGTATATAAATTTTCCTCATACTGTTGATCCATTTCATGTAATTTATGTTGACTGTCAAGATGAAAAATTATTTCATCTTCCACCGTACTAAAATCTTGATCATGCTGCAAATTTTAATGATCATCTTTACACTGCTGAAAGGGAATTTCATACAGGGCTTCCATGATCTCATCATCCATAAAATTATCATCCTCATAATATTTTTCAAGGCTCTCAATAAAACCATAAGCATGCTCGCAACAATCATGAACTAGATTCAATGATGGATAAGAGTCTTTATATCTTTCAATGAACAGGGCATGAAAATACTTTAGTCATAAATACAAGCAGCAAACAAATTTTCATACCAAGATTGGGATTCACCTTCCAGAGTGACCATGAATATCTTCATTAAGCAATCTTAGGGAAAATCACCCTTCAACTTGCGAATATGCATGTGAAATCAAACTAGATGTAAAGCAGCGTCCTTCTTACCATCATCATTAAACGTAGGCAGATTCATTGACCAATCTACCTTCAGAATTTTATTTGGAAAGCCTGAAATGTGATCTCGGCTCATGGGAGCATATCTTCTTGCAATCCGCTCCATTTTAAACATCTTAAAGCTACTGATCTCTCTGCAGTGGAGTCACCATGAAGCACCGATTGTTGGTTTCTTCAGTGAAAGGAGTCGCCAGGTGAATGATTTCAGCCATCTTCTTATGTCTGATCTTGTTCACCATCAACATCAGATCTGAACTTGAGATATGTCCTAGGGCAAGACAATCTACAAGTAAACAATTTTCCTCCCCAGTATGGTCGCCACTATGTTAGCACCTAAATCTGCCTCAGGCTTAAAGAAGGCAAAATTTAGGGTAACCACAAACCACGCTCAGTCTGGTAGCTAGCCCTACCAAAACAGGAGAGGGCTCTCTCCGAGTCACACTCAGTGAATAGATGAAACGAAAAGGACTGAGATGACTTTCAAACGAACTATTTATCTTAGGCTAGTAAGTGGAAATGAAAATAAGGAGTGATTTTTATGAATGACTGTGTTTCTGGGATGTTATGGGACCACTGGACCTTAATGAACAGAGAACTTAACATAAAGGCACAGATTATTTTGTGAGGCAAGGTAGGTGGAAAGCATATCAATTTTAGTTTTAAGATATGGCAGAATGGAGAGATTGATTAAGAAGGTGAAAAGGGCGTGGACAACATGAATCCTTTTCAACAGAAGAATGAACATTGTACATGAAATTTTCCCACAGGTAGAGCAATAGAATTGAATTCTTCCTAATCTCACTCGAAAAATTTCACCAGAAATGAATACGAAATGAAACTATGGAACATAACAAAGAAATGGAGAGATTGATTAAGAAGGTGAAAAGGGCATGGACAACATGAATCTTTTTCAACAGAAGAATGAAACACTACACATGAAATTTCCCATAGGTAGAGCAATAGAATTGAATTCTACCTGATCTCACTCGAAAAATTTCATCAGAAATGAATATGAAATGAACTATGAAACATAACAAGATACATATGAAACATAAGAGACACACTTGCTACACTCACAACCACATGAATCTCATGAAATAGAGCCGCTTCCTTTCATTGATTCTCTGTAAAAATATACAGTGCAGAAACAAAGTTTCTTTCCCACAGTCCCCCAGAAGTTACAAGCCAACCAACCAATTCGCTTTGCAAATGGTTTGCATACAATATATAGAATGTGCCACGAAGAGATAAAACGCCCAACGGTTAAAAAATGAAGGTGGAAAGCCAAAAATCAGCTACAGTTGTAGTGCCACAAACATGAAAAATGGCTTGGGTGGCCCTTTGCCTTCCTTTGACACTTGTATAACTGACCATATGGAGTGAAAATATTTATAAAACCGTCGCATTCCTCCTCCTGTGCGTCATGCTTTTTTCCAGGTGACGTTTTGAGACCTTCCTGGTGTCCAAATTGAGCACATGATAGCTCATTGGAAATTTCTTTGAGTCTAATTTCCAACCCAACCGGAATGTTTCAATTTTGAGTTCATTTGCCCTATCAAAAATCAAATCTCCAAAGACTAGTCAAAACGTGCAAAATGAGGCTACCTCAAGGCAGAGTGCTGTTGTGGTCCACTTTTGTATGCCTTCCTCAACTCCAAATTGAGCTCATAATAGCGTATTGGAAAGGTTTGTGAGTCGACTTTCCAACCCAACCAGAATGTTTCGATTTGGAGTTCATTTTCCCTGTCAAAAAGAAAATCTCCCAAGACTGGTCGAACTGTGACAAATGAGGTTGCCTAAAGGCAGAGCGCTATTACAGTCAACTTTTGAATGCCTTACGCAACTCCAAATTGAGATCATAGCTCATTAGAAATATATTTGTCTCTAGTTATCATTTGGATCATCAAGGAAGTCATTTGGCCAACCTATCCAGGAGAAAACTTGCTTTTCCCGAGGTCGCTCCAGAGGTGCATCAATTCTCCCAAGGCAATTGTATTTTTTATAGTTCTTCAAAACCATCACACCTGGGTAAAAAGTGAAGGAGGTTTTTCTTCCTTGGTCTATTTTGGACAAAAAACTCTCTCAGGTTTTCTGAATTCATTTTTTCTTACTCAAAAACATCATTTGAGTGAAACATATCCCGATGTGTGGGACAAGGGATTTGCCGAAATGAAGCGAAATGAAGGGGATAGGGAGCTTATAAATTCTTGAGGAAATTTTTGGAAGTATGGAGGGATGTTATGAAGTAGGGGAAAGTGGAATCTCAGAAATTGAGTGAGGGGAAGGGGTGAAAAAAGGAAAAACACAGGCCCAACCATAGAAAATTGCCAAGTTGTAGCAAGAAACGAGGGTTTGTGTGAAAATGAGGAATTTGGGGGATTTCAGTGATGGGACGTGTTTGGTAAGGTACTTTAAGGATAGGGGAAGGTGTATGAACATTAGGATACAAGATTTTCCAATGATTTGACCATCCAAGAGAAATTAGCTTCAAAACCCTAGGAGAGGGAAATGAACCTTGCCTAGGCGCAACAGAAGCATGAACAAGGTGTGAAATGACCCAATGGAACTTGACATGATGATGAAAACCTTTTGAATTATGGTACACTTAGCTGAATGGTGACATGGACCGACATTTGGACAACTTTGAAAGGAGTGAAAGCAAACCCTAGGCCTAATGCCTAGTGACCAAATTTTACTTGAAGACTCACTGAAATGATAAAATTTGACCTTGACACCTTAAAATCACTTATGTAAGAGCATGTTTGATCACTGGAGGAAGGCTGCAAAGACTGACACTAACACATTACATTTTTTTGTGCACTACGACCGTGATTTCAGATTGCAACCCGATGACATACATTTTGTCACGTCAATTGCTAGGGGGAAAATACTCAAAATGGATTGTTATCCCTCAAGAGTTTGATTTGGAGTTTATCACTGCCAAGTCTAAGAAATCACTATTCTTCATTGAGTTGATTTTCTCATTACTGTATGCTTCCACTCCCTCCCGGATAAAGGACCACATTCCAGACAACACGTTTTTCTTGATTAGTACCCTCGATCCCTGGTACGATGACATTATAATTTACCTTCATAAATATTTTTTCCACCCTGATTTATTTAAGTATGCTCTACGACACATTTTCCACCATTCTGAGCCCTATCTTATTGTCGAAGACACTTTATATCGTCTTGGTGTTGATTCAATTCCCTGCCACTGTCTACCTTTCGAGGAAGCTAAAAAAGTCTTAAATGACTACCACTCTGGCGCCTGTGGTGATCATATGTCTGGTTATGCTACTGCCCAAAATATTCTTCGTGTTGGTTAATTTTGGCCATCTATCTTCAAAGATTGCATCCTGGTTATCTTCTCTTGTCACGCATGTCAAATTTACCAATGGAAGATACATGCGTCACTTTCCTTTTTGCATCCATTCATTATCATCTTCCCTTTTGATAAATGGGGCATTTATTTTATGACATGTAACCCTCGCTTGGCTAGGGAGCTTTGGTATATCATCATTGTCGTCGATAATTTTACGAAATGGGCCGAAGCGATGCCTACATTGTCTAACTATGGTAAGACAGTTGCGCAATTTCTGTTCAATCACGTAATTACCCGATTCAGAGTCCCATAGGCTATAGTCATTGCTCATGGTACCAATTTCCGGGTTATATGATGACTAAGTTGACAACCCAATTAGGCTTGCATCATGATAGTTCGACACCATATTACCCTTAGGCCAATGGCCAAGTCGAAGTAGTAAACAATGTGTTGGTTACGGTGCTTTAGCGTACCATTAGAATGCACAAGTCCAACTGGCATTTGATGTTGTTTTCCACTTTATGGGCGTACCGTACCTCAGTTAACGATGCAACCAGATTCACACCATTTCAATTTGTTTATGGTCTGGAAGCTACCCTTCTAATTGAATGTGAAATCCCTTCTCTCAAATTAGCTATTGAATTGCTACCGAATACTACTCCAGTGGAAGAATGCCTTCTTTATCTAGAATGGCTTGATGAGACTCGTCGACTTGCTTCTTTAGTCATTGAAGCACAGACGAAGAGGGTGAAAAATCACTTAGATCAGACAGTCAACCCATGTTCTTTCACGGAGGAGGATTTAGTCCTACTATATGATCAAGCTAATAACAAGCTAGGGGCAGGAAAATTTGAACCCATGTGGCATGGGACCTATATTGTCAAACGTGTTTTGCAAAAAGGGGCCTATGAGCTAATTGACTAAAATGGCAACCCTTTAGATAAGTCTTGGAATGGGATTTATATCAATAAATATTATGCATGAGTCTTTCATGCATTGCTATGTACATAAGTGTGTTTTTAATTTTGAACATGTTTGGCTTGGTGTGTAATCATTTGCCACTTATTGTGTCCTTTTTACTTCGTATGCAGATGCTTATTGCACCTTACGTTGGTTTCACTAATGGTGCCTATCGCAGTACTTGGAGTCTTTCCTATACGACATGGGTTATCTATGATCCTCACAATCAGTTGGTAGATCTTCAAGGTTTTTGTCTAGGATGTATGACAAGCAATGTCGTTGAATATAGTGCAGCCATTGAATTACTAACTAACGATGTTGCCCTCAATATTCATGCATTGATCGTGAATCTAGATTCACAACTTATTGTTATTCAACTCAATGGGTGTTATTCCATCAGAAACCCTCAAATTTTAAGGTTGTATTTATGTGTTCATTTACTGGAAAGGAATTTTGATTATAAAACATATCAACATATTCCTAGAAGATTGAATACATTAACTGATGCATTAGCAAATCCTGTGTTAAATAGACATTTGCAAGATTTGTAAAACTTAAACATTAAAGACATAATAAGTCAGTATAGAAAAACATATATATCTATATATCTATATATATATATATATATATATATATATATATATATAATATATATATATATATTTATATATATATCAAGTGTTTCATATCGCAGTGATAATAAAATATATGTTCGGGTTACATCGCAAGACAACATGTCTTTCAAAATTGCAGAAATTAAACCTAGAAGTCTAATCTATGTGGTGCTCTCTATATCACATGACTGCTCGGATGACCCATCTGAGTAGTCGGTGAATCCTGCCTGACACCCCTACTGGGTGTCATTGGTACTGTCAAGGGACATCCTCGAATCTTGCATAGTCAAGGATCCTCTCTGTTAACCCCTCTAAGTCACGAGCAATCTTGTCCTCTACATCTCCACCAGGGGGGGAATCTCAAACTCCCGCTCCACTCTCCAAGCAATCAGAGACAAACTAGCAGGCTTTCTAGCCCAACATCTACAAAATTGAAGCATAATGACTAGAACATATGAAAAATGATAAAAATTACAAAATCTTTAAAAACTCAACAAATGGATTTATTACCTCTGTTATCCCAATGTTCCCCAGGGAAGAGTACTAAATTTGGATCACCCCTGAAGTCTATCTTGCATATGGCTAGTTCTCGACAACAACTAGTTGGCGATCTAGACATTGGAAAAACTCGGGTCTCCATGACATATGTTGATCCCTGCCTCCTTGGGGCATTAGCATCGCCAACCGAGTAATCCGTAGCTCTCACAGAATCGGCCATGCCAAAACTACTTCCTATCTTTGGAATATAGGAAGACGCTCGAGGATGAATGATACGAGAATAGACCCATACCCAAACTGTTTGACATCTCCCCACTGACACTTTGTTATTTTTTGTTTTAAGTTATATGCTACGGCCTCAGCCTAATTAAAGACGGTGGCATCCATGCAGTCAACTGCTAGCCACAATTGGGTTTTGATGGCCTCGTGTGGAGCCTGTGAGCCAACTACTCTAGTAATGATAGAGAGGAGAACTCAAAGAGACAAGTCTCTAATTGTTGCGATCTTGAGTTTTCCACAATTATTTGATTTCTCCTCTTCTGGATACAGTCTCCCCATAAGCATATCCATGGTTTCTCCAGTGATATGAGTCCCGGTCATGCGAGGTCTTTCCCTCCTCCATGACAACCCTGTCAAGAAATAAATTTGTGTTGCCTCAATCTCTAGCTCTTTCCCTCAGATGTTGAATTTCCCCTCATTTAAATCCCATTCTCCAACCAAATATTGGAGTAGGTCCGGTTGCACCCTTAGACAGGGCACCATGAATGATTTTAGAAGCCTACAATTTCGGAGCACGTCCAGGAAGTTTTGGTCCCCCATGGCTAATTCATCATCACCACTATGCTCCCATTCCTTCAACTCAATCACCATGATTTTATCCTGCATACACCCATAGGTGATTATAAGTGCTCCAGATGTACTTAAAATCCAGTAAAATTTCTTAGTTTTTGAGAAAAATGAATATTTGTGCTCGTTGGGCTTGTTTTTCTAATAGGTGCACTGAGCCAAAATCCACCATTCATAAAATTCGGGATCTTCGCGACTTTTCAATGTACAGTCGCAAAGACCCCGTTTTCTCCCTATGAAAGATTTCGGGTCGTCGCAGTCCCGAGTTGGTGACTCCCGACAACCACAACGAATATGATTGCCCTAAAACCTTCCGAAGTGGTGGCTAATACCACCAAATATGAATCACAATATATTTAAAAATGTAGGAAATCATGTAGTGCCTACCTGGACCTGACGAATTTGCTAACAAGTTGTTGATCTTCTTCCAGTCGATTGTTGAAATTTCAAATGTGCAAGGGTAAATTTCTCCCTCTGAGGTAAAATAGTGAAAAGTAAATTGATTTTTACGTAATGACTCTTTTTATAAGCCTTTTGTGAAATTAGGGTTTGTAAATTAGGGTTTTTTTTATCAATTTTTGAATATTTCATGTATTTTATATCAAAAATAGATCTTACACTTGTTTTTGTGCAGCGATAGGTTTTCCACAAACTCTAGTGATGAGATTGCGAGTTATATTTTATACTTTTTTAGACTCGGTAAAAACATGAAAAATTCCCTTTTGGAGTCACCTTTAAGCTCTTTTCTGACTCTTTTGATTGGATGGCTGCGACCATACCTGATTCTTTTTTGTAGTCCTTCTGATTGGATGGTTTCATCCATACGATAAACCATTTATGTTCACCTTCTGGATGGCTATCCCCATGCCTTATAAACATGTATTTCCTTTCACTATGTACTCATGTATCAAAGATATTAGTTGTACTTGCGTTTATAGGTTCTCCGCAAGGATGTTCTGTTTCGGTTATGGATTCGCAAAGCATTTCACCCCTCCCACTGTCTCAGCCATCATGCTTTAGGGGGCATCTGTTATACAGTAATTTGTCACTGACTCTACATTCCCTGATCCTGGGTACTGCTGGTCCATATTACTGACATCTATTCAATCTCATGTTGCCAATTATGTGTCAATACCTTCCTTGTCATCTCAGGAAGAATGTCTCAACTCATTATCCTTGAAGTAGACCCCATTTTACCTAAGTGTCTGGGTCGTCGTGGGTCAGAAGTTGTCCTACCCATGAAGATGTTCAAGTGATCTGAATTTGAAACTACTTGAAAAAGATTTGCAAGGTATTCAATTCAGTAGTAAACATGTTTAAAACATTCCCAGGTCTTGCAGTAAAGAAACAAATGAATTTTTCAGATGTTCATGATCCATTTAAGCATAGAAGAAATATTTCCTTTTACTGTTTAACACATTAAAATGAATTTGTTCTACAAAATAAATCAACCACAGATGCAAAAGAAGTTGATGAAGCAGTTCACCCCTCCTGGGCTACATTTGCTGGGTCCAAGGCTCCCAAATGGGTCAGTCCTCGTTTTAATTAAATGCTCAAAATGACTTTACAACTGATTAGAAGTCTCTACAAGTGAAATAGATTGTAAAATCAGATTCAGAACACATGAATCCTTCAGGATTGACTGCTGGTTCACCTCCAATGGATACCTGCAACCTGAAACAGTTCTCACAATACTGGGCCCTGGTGGCTCCTAGAACTTCCACAGCTCCAAAACCTGTGCAAATGACCTCTGATGGCTAAGAGACCTATGCCAATGGATTCCAAACGTCCAAAATACCCAAAATAAATAAAAAAACTTCATCCAAAACTGCCTTTCCTAGCCAAAGTTATGGCCATTTAATGATAACTACCACTTTCCCCTAAAAGGAATCCAGCTAACTTTAGTGGAGCTTTGCTAATTATGGCAGGACTACCAAATTTGGCGCTCCGCCAAAAAATCCACCAACTATAACTGCGGTTAACTGACCGAGATTTTTGCATGTGACCACGTGCAGTAGCTTGGCGATTATTCTTGGATTTTGTGCCCGGTTTGGTTTGGCCCCGGTTCTGGGCGCATGGTCATATGAAATGGGAGGGATGGCCCCCCAAATATTCCCGCTCGTCACAAGTTTAAACATTAAATATTAACCTTTTCCGTTATATTTCAAGTCCCAAGGCAGTGGCGTATTGGTAATACTTTGGAGTAGTGGTGGGTAGGTCGGAGGTTCAATCCACCACCAACCATAAAAAATTTTACATATGCCCAAATGAATGCTTACGTCAGCTGATGTCATCATGGGCCACGTGGCGGCCTCTGATTGGCCCGTCCCAACAGAATATTCCATGGAATATTCCAAGGAATATTCCGTGGAATATTCTTTTTTAATTTTTTTTGAAAATTCAAAAATTAAGGGTCATTGGGCGATTTTGTTTTTGCCATAACTTTCACATACGGCGACCATTTTTCGAACCTTTTGCGGTGCCGAAATTGGGAGGATGAGCTCTATCCAGTTGTTTAGGTTTGAACTAATTCTAAGCACTTTCATTTTTGAGCATTTTTCGACAGTTGGGACATGAGCCCCTGATCATCAAGTTTGCACTAGTCCTAGCAAACTCATCGCTTTGTCCCTCTATTTCACCTGTGAAGATATACTTTTGGCAAGTTTTTCAACAACTCGACGAAGATCCGAGATGAAATTGCTTCATGGGCAATCCCAAAGCTAGTTGTTGGGTCAAATGTGCTCACCTCTCTCCTTTGGTATAGTTGTTCCACCTTTTCTGCAACCTCCCTAAGAGATAAGTTCTTCCTTCCATCTCTTATGGGAATTTCTCCCTCCTATAAATGTCTCCTCCATGAATGAGATCAGCTAGCTTGAATGTAACTTGATGTTAGCTAGATGTAATTTGGTATTTTCAGGTTTCTAAGAGAGGAGTAGAGGTAGAGAGTGTTTTTCGAGTGTGGAAGTAGCCTCACATGTGTTTTGGCTTGAGATATGTTTGAGTAGAGTTGGTTTGAGAAATTTCTAGCATCAATCTTTTGAACTAAAGAGAGAGTCATTTGTTCCCCTGGGAGATGGTTCACAAGTGAATGCTTACGAAGACATGCCGATGGGACCCTTCGAGGAGACTTACAATGTCAAGGCCCAGTCTTAAATTTTACTTTGATTTATATGAATACAAATCAATAGCTTGTTTCCTATATCATATGTTGAAATTGTATTTCGATAACTTGAGGTTCCTTGAATCTTCAAGTAGATTGTTCAGTCGTTTTCTATTGCATTTGTGGTGTTCTCTACATGTTGTTTTTAGGTATAAGTGACTAGAAGAACAAGATTTGGAGAAACACAATGAGGAATTCATTGATTTACAAATTGAAGGTATGCCTTCATAACACCAACTTTCTAAGGAAATTTGCTTTGGTATTGCCTTTGTGGTGACTAGACCCACTCTAGGGCTATACGAGTTGCCTCTGTCTTGTGTCACAATGACCTTTAGACAACTCATAATTAGAATGGTATCCTTCAGGTGGGTACCAAATAATAAAAGTCCTAAATCGAAATCCTAGTCAATATGGTCCTTCCATCAAGATAATATTGCTGAAGTGACAAAATGGCCTCTTGCAGCTTTAAAATTCCTATAATTAAATGGTTCTCTTTCCTTCACACTATTGGTTGAGACTCTCCATTTTTGTTTGGATGCCCTTCTTGTTTTCACAATTTCTTTATGTATAGTCCCCAGAATCTTAGTTACACCCTCCTGTATCATGAGCCTTTTGTGTCTAACAAAAATTTGCAAGTGGTGTGTAGGTTCACTCCTTACCCATAAATCTAGTCCATGTCCCTTTCTTTGAAAGGCATTATAAGCCTTAGACCACTTGAGTTGGTTTTGTGCAAAAGAAATAAAGGTCTGGAACTAAATATACCCAACAAAAGGGCTAGGATTATTATCTTCCTCCCCTTCTAATACAAAATTGTGCAAATAAAATTCACAAAGGAGACATTGGAATTTTATCCCATGCTCCTTACAACAATTTATGAATTCATCAGTTGTCTTTAATTCAACTGAATTGCCAGCCTTAAGAGCTTTAATATTCAACAAAATATATCTTTCTAATAAAAACAGAGCATAATTTGTGGCAGGAGACCTACAAGATAAGGTATCAGAGTATAAAGAGAAAATAGCATTGATCTGGCCCACGACCTTATCTAGCTTGGCTTTTACTTCCCTATGCTTTTCTTCCTCCTGCCTAAACTTATCAAAAGTTTCATTCTCAGTTATGGTCAATTCTTTGCATTGCCTCTGCAACTCCTGATACTTTTGCAGAGGAACTGTCTCCTTCTGACATTGCTCTAAAGCAAGTTGGGCTTGTGCCAGCTCCTCTTGTAACTCTGAAAGAATATGATCACTTCATGATGGAGCATTATTGATTATTTCTTCTGTCTGGGTGCTTTTTCTGTGAGAGGGTAAACCCTTGGTCTGAGTAGACTTATCTATCAACTCTACATGAAAGCTTGTTTGTGTGACCACTGTCTGAGTAGAAATAGGTTCGATCTTCATTCTTGTTGCCCTACCTTCACATATTTATGTTTTTGTGGTGATAGTGACTAACTCAATAGCAGTTCTCTAAGCTTCCCTATTTGCAGTCTCTTTTGCTGGGTTGTGTTATATTCTTTCCATGACTAGCCCATGTAGTTAACCATGGGTTAAAGGGGGGGAGGCCACAAGGCGTTTGAGGGGTACCCATAACCTCACTTTATGGGGTCCAGGGTAGCACCCTGGAAAATTTTGGTTTTGGATCCTATGTTAGGATGGGCAGACCCACCTATTGTTTTATGCATGATTTTCACACATGTTTTTAGATGCGATGGTTTTCGGTCCATGGTATTGGATGCTTCAACATGTATAAATATGTATTATAACATTGAAAGGAATATAATGAAAAAAATCAAGCTAGTAGTCCCAGTTTTGGGATCCAGGGGAAAATCTCTATGTATATGTGTTTTATGTGTTATGCTCTCGCATTGTTTATTTTTATTGTTTTAGAATTCGTATGCAAGTAATTTTTGTATGGAGTTAAAACCTACATTTGGTATCAGAGTAGTTTTGGCTTCAAGGGGATGCCTTTGTTGCTGAGGGGTTTCACTCAGGCCTGTGGTAGACCATGTTCAGTGGGAGATCTACGAGATCAATTTTGTTGGTGAAAGAAGATGGTGAGCATTGGAAAGATAGAGATCGAGAAATTTAAGGGTCAGAGTTTTGAGTTGTGGAAACTCAAGATGGAGGATCTATTAGTGGATAAAAATCAATGTATCATGGTAGATTCAAGTACTAAACCAACGAGAGTGTTCGATGAAGAATGGATGAAGTTGGATCAGAAGGTAAAGAGCACAATACGTTTGTGTGTCTCAGATTCAATATTGCTGAATGTATCAGGGGAAGCTATGGCGAAGGCTTTGTGGGACAAGTTAGAGACTTTGTACCAATCTAAGTCTCTGGTGAATAAATTGTTCCTACGGAAAAAGTTGTATAACCTAAGGATGAAATATGGAGACTCGGTGAAAGAACATCTAAACACATTTAATACTGTGGTAATTCAGTTAGCATCTATTGATATTAAAATTTCAGATGAAGATAAGTGTATTAGTTTATTTTGTTCTCTACCAGATTCATGGGATAGTCTAGTTATTGCAATAGATAGCAATGCAACTGCCTTACAGTTTGATGAAATAGTCTTAGCCTTCTGATAGAGCAGATGAGACAAAAAAATATGGAGAGCCAAAATGGTGATGCCTTGTATGTACGAGGACGGTCCCAAAATGAAAAAAAATAAAGTCATCGAGTGGGAGATCTAAATCTCTAGGAAAACCTGTAAAGGTGGTGTGCTGGAAATGTGGAAAGGAAGGCCACTTCAAAAGGGACTGTAAATCTAAAGCTCTTGACAAAGGAAAGGGATCTAATGAGGCTCCTTTTGCAGAGGAGAAAACCACCTCAGATGAAGGTGGGGATGTGTACTTAACTTCTTTGAGTACACATGTAGATCACGAGGCATGGTTGATTGACTCAAGTGCATCCTTTCACTTCACTCCCCACAGAGAGTGGTTCTGTGAGTATGAAAAAAATGATGGTGGTGATGTCTTCTTGGGGGATGACCGGAAGGCTAGAATCATTGGTGTTACCAGGAATAGTGTCCACTCAAATGCTGCTATTCCCACTAAGATTGGTAGCTATCTTAGAAACAAACAAGTAAAGTCTACTTTCATTTTCCTTTATGAAAATAGATAAGAGTGGAACCAAGGAGACCAACCTTAGTCTTGCGCTTGATTTCCTTGTTTGATTCCTCCCTTTCCTGATAGAGCTTCGCCACTTCTTCTTCATCTGCCCAGCTTCAAATAGCACCTGTGGAATCACAACAACATACTACTATCGAAGAACAAAGATCGATATTCATAAATAACACAGGACCAGATGTGCGTTAACCATATAAATGCATATATAAGTAAACATACAAGAATATGGAGGAAAACTTGAATAGCTTTATTAAGATGAAATGTAGCAAGAGGATTACAACCATATGTTCTGACCCAGCATCATCCTCTAGCTAGAAAGCCCTTCTTCACCTCAAGTAAATCTTATATCACCCAACACTATGAATATACACCAGAAAACCAACAACACTTCTCTACAAGATACAAGATTCCAGCCTCTGGATCTCTGTGATGAGGGATCCATACACAGATGATTGTAGGGAGGTGAGTCATCTTTTGGGGTCTTGATTAGTGTCCTCTCTCTAATAGTTCCTGCGTCCACTTGGAGAATGATGATCTCTTACTCATCCCTGGTCAAAAACAGAGAGGCAAGTGTCAGAGGGGAAGCTTCTGGAAGATTCCATGATCTTCCACCCCGCATTTTGTCCCTACCGTTTGTCCATTCCTGACCATTGCACCCTACAGAGGAGCCATTTAGTATGCATCGAACCTTGTACACTGGGAAGGTGATATGCATCGCACCCTTTGCATTGGGTTTTCAGTATGGTCTAGTTTTGACAATTTATGAGCAACGTTTAGTGTAGAACTTCTGGGAGATGATGTAATCAGCTGACCTTGTTCCTTTCGACAGCGAAGCAACACTTTAAGGGACTTAGGAGACCTCAGTTTATGGAAATTTATGATTGGGGTTGAAGTGCCAAAAAATCTCTATAACACATGGGCATAGGAGGTATCTTTTCCTCGTATGGTTGCCTCAGAAATCTTTAAAAAATTACCTAATTTATTGCATATAGATTTTAAAGACTCAGGCAACCAATAATCTAAGGGTAAGGAGTAGAGTCTAATCCATACCGGTACTGAAGTGAAGGTTTCTCATTTTGGCACAAAGTTCATCATCCAAGGCCGCATATAGAGACCAACAGTTGCAAAGAAGTATGGTCCTCCTTCAAAAATTCTGTCTCTGTCCTTCATGCTCATGAACACCACTATAAAAAAACCTTTGGATCTTAGATGTATCTTTAACTCTCCCTTTGGTTTCTAGTTTTATTTTATCCAGTGTACAATGATTTTTCCAATGACCAGATTCCCATAATCTTGAATATAATGGCATAGTTAGCCATGTGATCCCTGTGCTCTTGCAGAGCTAGACCATTCAATAAAACCCGTGGTTTAGTTATGGTCTTGGGTTTACAGGGCCGCATTTTGGCTCTATTCTCTGTTCCCTGACCTCTATGTTCTGCTTTCTCCTCCTATCAATATTCCTCATGGGTCCCTTGTTTTGCATGGTTTTGTTGCCTTCCACCTTTTGATTCTCAGTGCTTTTTGTCTAGTCCTCCAAGGAATGTGGAGGCTTGTTCTTATTCCCTACTTTTCCTCTATTTGAAACCACATTGCTATAGGAGGGAGTGGAGCTCCCTCCTCCCTGTGCCTCCATGGTTACCTGTTACCCTCTGTCGCTCTGTTTGTTGAACCTTAGAACCTTAGTGGCCTCCCCTTTCTTCCTAACTTCAGTGCCTCCTAAAACAATGTGATACATCATGAACACAATATGCTAATTTAACTATTAGATAAACAATTAATTAAATCTGAGTATTTAAAATATTATAGTTTATTCTTTCTAACACTTGAACTATTCCAATATTTATATTTTTATCTATATTTATTAAATAGTTAATACCTTTTATAACTAAGTATTATTTAATAATCATTTAAATTAATTTATTTTATATATATTTATTATTAAGTTTTATAAAATAGTTAAAACCTCTATGCAAATTCATATGTCCCTTTGACTTTTAATTTAATAATAATATAACTAACTATCAATTTAATAATCAGTTAAATTAACTTATTTTTATGCCCCACGTCCAATCCAACTAACCATTTCCCAGTCAAATTTAATCGTTAATCAATATAGCCGTTGCCTGGTAAAGAATTATAGTCGTTAGAAGTTCTTCTCTAACTATTTAACATGCAAAGCGGGATCTGATTCCTCAACTTGTCCTAACGATGAACCACACTGGTTGGTTCGAAACGCGTCGAAACTGAAATATCATGTGATTTACGTCGAAAAATCTCTCATAAACATGATATGGATCATTGAAGCCTCAATTCAACAAAATTCCTGCATTGTTTATATTTTACGAGTCCAATAAAAGGGTAACTCGATGTCGCTTTCATATTTCAAGAGTTTGAAAAGACATAAAAGAAAATTCGTTCATCTCTTTCAACATAAAATTTTAACGAGCCCTGAGAAACTAAAGCTCTGCATTTTTCAGTTTTAGGGAGTCAAGAGAAAAACATAGGTAAACTCCATAATGTATTTTTTCATAAATTGAGTCTCTCAAGCCCAAAATAAGGGTAATATAATGTAGGAGAGAACTATATTTACCATGATTAATCAGCGTATACATTTTGTGTAAATATTTTAGTTCAATCCATAAAAGGGGTAAACTTATACTAAATAGACGGTTCTTTAGTTACTTTCATGAGTTCAAACAATCAAGAACTTGACAATGTTTTCATTTTTAAGGACTTTGAGAAGGGTGTAAAGATAAATCAAGGTTTTTGTTTTTCTTAAGTTTTATTGAGTTCAAAAAAGTGATAAAAATATACTCAATATGAACATGATTCGTTTTTTGTAACTGACTTGAGACCTACACACTTCAACTTGAAATGATTATCTCCACTCAAAAATAAAGTGAAAAAATTATAAAATTGGATTGTAAAGTTCAATAGGAAAAAAAAAAAATTTAAAAGGGCCACCTAAAAAATATAAAAAAACCAAAAAGTAAAAATGTTATGAAACCAGCTCACAAAAAGATAGAAAAGAGAGATCAACGCCTTAGAATTCAGCCTCTTCGAGGGGGAAACCTCCTTTACATTACACAAATGAACAAATCTTGGATGATACAAATGAAAAGACCTCCTTTCTATATATAGGAGTCTAAGGGATTATAACATAATCAAAGCTGACAAAATGTAAGGGCACAATAATAACAATAGTGGGCTTTTATGGGGCACAATAGTAAAAATATGGGCACTTCATGGGTACATCAATATAATAAGGGGGTTGTACTAATAACAATAAGGGTTACACTAGTAGTATAGGGGCCTAACATGTCCCTCTCCTTCAAAAAGTGTTGTCCTCAACGCTTGAGTAGTTCTTGATGCTTGTATATAAAACTCTTGTCCTCCCATGTGGAATATTTAGCGGGTAAGTTCTTCCACTTCATGAGATACTCTGAAATTGATCGATTTCGTAGATGTCGGGTTCTTGTTTCTGTGACTGCTCTAGGTTCCAAGATGATTTTTCTTTCCTCTTAAATTTCTGGCAATATTGTTTGAATTGGGATCTTCTGCAACTTTTGAATAAGTGGTCATACTTCTTCTTCCTTCTTCCATTCATCCCTTGCTTCGTTTTTCCAATCTGGTTGGATAATAGAAATAGCACAAAACAATGCTTCCACATCCTCATCCTTTCTTGAGAGTGCATCGCAACAAAATTTTGCTTCCATTTTCTATAGATGATGTCAAAGTCATAACGCAACATATTTGTGACACATTTTTTTTATTGTTCTAAAGATAATAGTCGTTCTAAAATGTATTTAAGACTATCATGATCCATTTTTACCTTGAAGAGTCTTCCCATTTGGTAAGGTCGCCATTTTCTAAGTGCATGTAGTATTGCCAACATTTCCTTCTCATCAATAGCTTGCTTGAGATGTAGCAGTAAAAATACCCAATCACCTACATCAAAACATTTTTCACTACGATGTTGATCTACCTATTTTTTCGTTTGATTTTGCACCGAAGTGGCATTATCCTTTAAAAGTTGGAGAATTTGTTGTTGATGCTCGATGTGATCTTTCACTGCTTGAACCTTTTTCTTCTTGATATGTCCTTCTATTTCTAGAGTTTGACGAGTGTTAATCTCTTCCAATCCTTTACAAGATATGGTCGGATTTTCATTTCTTGATGCTCGATGTGATCTTTCACTTCTTGAACATTTTTCTTCTTGATATGTCCTTCCATCTTGATAGTTTGAGGAGTGGTAATTTCGACCAATGAATTACAAGATATGGTTGGATTCATTTCTTCTTTCTCGATGTGATCTTTCACTTCTTGCACCTTTTTCTCTTTCTTCTTCCAATTGTTTGTGGTGTAACCCTTGTAGGCTGTCGAAGGCTAGGAAACAACACTTTCCATCTTATAGTTGTGTGAGGGGTATGCTTCCTGGTTTCCCATAATTTTTCTTTCTCCACTATGTCACAAAGCCCTTTTACTCTTTCCAATTGTTGTGGTGTTGCTCTAAAGAAGGTGTTGCTCTTTGTACCCTCATAATGTGCTATCATTTCCTCCGTGAAAATTGACCATGTAACAAGTTGTTTACGAGAACAAACCCCTTCATACCATAAAAATTAACCCAGTTCTAAATATTAAGATGCAATACATACCTTTTGTAATAGTGGTACACCATGTAGATCAAAATACTTCTCCATCTGAAGTATCCAATTTACCGGATCCTTGCCAATCAAACTTTCTCATCTTACTTTTTCTTGATTTTAGGAGCTCAATCTTGAAATGACTGTAACTCTGTACTTTTGGATCTTTAAGTTTTGAAATTATGATCTGTAGTATCCCTTTGTGTCCTCTTTCGAATGCCACTAGTTTGATCCAAATTGGATTCTCCAAGGAAGAGTTATGCCAAATCTCCCACAATGACCTGAGTATAGACTAGTTCAGTAGAGTGAAATTGTATGATGTGTCATGTGTCACTGTTTCAACCTTTGGCTCTAAAAAATATGTACACGAAACTATTGTCCATCCTCTTTCTATAAATTCTGACGAAATTTCAATCTGATGCTCATAGAGAAAGTTATGATGATTTTACCTATGTCACCTGTTTGGAATGCAATTCAGGAGTCTGCAAAAAGACCAAATTCCTCAGACCATATCTCCGCAAATATAGTGCAAAACATTCTGAAATTCAGCTCCAAGGTTGAGCACGATTTCTTCTCAAATGGGTTTTTGTTTTAGCTTCTAAAACGTCAGAGAAAAAAGGTTATAGTGAAAATTCCACGATGACCTATTTGGAGCAGCAAAACCCTAGAATCCAAAGCTCTGATACCAAATGTTATGAAACGAGTTCACAAAACGATAGAAAAGAGAGATCAACGCCTTAGAATTCACCTTCTTCGAAGGGGCAAACTCCTTTACATTACACAAATAAAAAATTCTTGGATGATACAAATGAAAAGACCTCCTTTCTATATATAGGAGTCTAAGGGGTTATAACATAATCAGAACCGACATAAAAATAATAATGTAAGGGCACGATAATAACAATAGTGGGCTTTTATGGGGCATAATAGTAACAATATGGGCACTACATGGGTACATCAATATAATAAGTGGGTTGTACTAATATCAATAAGGTGTTACACTAGTAGTATAGGGGCCTAACAAAAAACTATTTTACCATTTGTGTTTCTAACCTTTTGAGAGTGATAGAGGTCATTTTCACCAGAAGCTTCAGAAGCTAATTATGGGAAAACCGTTGGGCGAAATTGGGACTCATCTCTTCCAGATAAATTATCTCTCGAAGATCTTCATTTTCATGTCTTTTATTTACCATTTCATGGTACATTTTAGTTTTTTTTAAACAGTTAAAAAAAAAAATCGCCCTCAATGTCAATGGGTCACCCTTGTCAGGACTATGCATGTGGACTAGTTTTTTAATGCTATGTACATGGTTTTTAGGGATAGAACCATGCACATGTTCATTTTCTAGCATAGTCGACTTCACACAGTGCTAAGGGAACAAAAAAGGAAATGGAAACCACCGAAATTTCTTGCTAATTTTCTCCATGATTACTTCTAATGATCTTTTATACTTGTTCACATGGATTTTGAGCTGGAAATATGGAGTGGACATAACGTGAGCATGAAAAAAATAAATAGCTACTCTAAACCATCCAACAATCATACAGGCCTTTATCTGGTGTGGCTAAGCTAATATATATAGGATTTTTTTGGTGTGGCTTAGCTGGGCTAGTTCCTGAGCTTGCCCCATTGACTGACAAAATAGAGTCCAAGTAGGTTCGAGATCATGGATGGAGATAAGGGAAAGTGATCAAGGGGAAATGGGAGCGGTAAGGGAGGTGTTAGCCCTGGGCAAGGGTGGGGGTATGAGGAGGGAGAGGGGGGAAAGGAGAGGGAAAAGGGGAATAAGAGAAGGGAAATAAGAGAAAGGAGAAAGTACTCAACATTCTCTATAATGGGGAAGGAAGGAAGGGAGTTGGTCCTTCCTTCCCCCTTAAACCCCCTTCTTTCCGGAAAATTGGCTTGTACAAGCTTTTCATCATTCCAGGCATGAAGGCCCAATTAGACTTGCTAGAATGGATGGTTGGCAAGTTGAACATTCAAGAAGAATGTTTCATAGTCGAAGACCATAGACTTGTCATTGATCTTGATGAAATTTACTTCTTAAGTGGACTTCCATACCATGGGGTGGAGCTCAATCTGTATGGGCATAGATGAGGTGGGGAAATAAATGCCACATATTTTCTACAACACTGTGCTCAGGGGGTTGCTCTCAAGAATGGGAGAATTGACATCAAGACCATCGCACAGGTTCCTTGAAAGTTATCGAGTTCATTGTTGCATGACTATGTCATAGTGAATCTATGCATTTTCCCATGAAGGCTGAAATGAAAAACATCGCAAAGTATTTTCAACATACCATATTAAACTGGAGGAAGGCCATAGTTGCCAATCTGAAGGGGAAACTAACTACGGTTAGAACTGGAACACAAAAAAAAATTGGTATGGTGCCATCATTATTTCATTTTCTGTAGAGAAGATTCCTCTTCTGGATCCATAGGTAGGTATAGAGAGATTAGGACCTCATTACCCTCACATGCTAAAATGGGTTACACTTATAGCAAGTGATGATGGTGACGAAGCACCAATGATCAGATTTACTCCTAACTTCTTCGAGTGGCTGGAAAATCAAATCATCATGATTGAAGATTTTCCATACTCAAGGATGGATTACATAGGTGATCTAGACATGTCACTGCTTCCTAGGATGCAGTGAGGTGATATAGGTAAAACTTCACATTTTGGTTGATCTTTGAAAATTTTCATTTTTTCTTCATTATTGGGCATCCAAAACTAATCAACTAAAACGATCATGCAAATGTGGTGGCAATGAGACTAGCTGGATTACGTAGATATGATAGGTGTGGTGAGAAATTAGCGTCTCCCATAGCCCTGAACTCGGATGTGGTAGAGAGATTGAAAAAGATAGAGCACAACATTGGGAGGTTGACCTTGAACATCTTAGATGCCATATTAAATGACTTGCATCTCCGCTACCAGAGGCATACTATAGGGGTTCCTGAACTTACTAGCCATTCACTACAATGAGTAGCATGTGCTATTATATATTACCATGATCATCATCATGCATAGTCACTAGTTTAAGGCTTGGATTTTTGTTTTTTGATGATGTATCGTCATGTTCAGAAAATAAAGTCCATGGAGCCTCAACTCTTTGGATGACATTTTTTGTAAAATCCACACTTTTTACAGACACTTATCTAACGAAAGATACTAATTCTATTTAAGTATATCTTATACAACCTATGGATGAATATTGCATTAAATTTATTTACATATTCTCTATGAATGCCAATTTAACACATAATTAGACAATGCATCTACTAAAGTGTTTAAATTTCTCAAAATGTGTTGATACTCAATATAATCAAACTCTCTTTAAGAGATGAACCCACAAAAACATTCTTAACATGGTAGTACTTCTAATTGAATCAACACCATTCAAATGTAATACTTATGAGATGTGAATCTAACCTAATGATCAATTGACGAATGCCAAATGAAATGGCATCAGATAATAGCTCAAACACTACATTATATTCTATAGTATTATTCATTGTTTAACTAAGGCATATCCCATGAATAGAAACTAACTCATATGCAGGCAAATAAATGACCCAAATTATGGAAGATAAATTTAGTATGAATAGCGCCATCAGCAAATCCATTGTAAGTTTGAGGAACCTTCGACATCTGTAAATCAAGTGTAGCACAAGATAAGGAGGAGAAGTAGCGGAATATTGTAAAAAACTACTAAAATATTGCCACACATAAACTATAGTACAACAATATACAATTTTTTCATCAAGTGATCTAAGCATAATATCTCTTTAGGTAAAGACCATTTATGGGCTTTCACAAAGGAATTCCGTTATAATCAACTAGTTCATATGCTCCTTTTTCTAGTGCACACTTTACAACATAAGGGCCATGGCACATGGGCTCCAAATTACCAGCACCTAATATATCATTCTCTTGATCATAGTCCAAGACTAAATCACCCTTTGCATATCAATGAGGTTTGACATTTTGATTATACTATGATTTAACTCATTTATTTTGGGCCTCGCTTGTTAATGCAACATCACAGTGAGTCTCATCGTGACATGCTAAGTACAAGAAATGTTTTTCTTTAGGAGAAGTGGATGGTAATAATTCAATTTCCAGTTTCAAAGACGATATTTCGCATTCAATTGGTAGAACTCCTTACATGCCATAAACGAGTTGGAAAGGAGGAAAACTTGTCGAAGATTTTGTTGTGGTATGGTATGCCCACAAGGATGGATAAAGAAGAAGATGCCAATATCATTTATGAGTCCTGATAATCCATTTAAGCATGGTGGTTAATAACTTGTTAACGACTTCTAATTGGCCATTTTCCTATGGGTAATATGGAGTATAACTGTCATGACGAAGGCCTAGATTCGTGGTAATATCAATCATCATAATTTTTTGAAAATGGCTACCATTATCAGTGATAATTGCTTGTGGAACTTTGAACCAAGAAATCACATTATTGTACACGAAAATCGATGTTGCTTCAAAATCATCCTTATATGTGGCCATTGCCTTGACCCATTTCGTAAAATAATATACCAAAAGGATAATGTACCCATGCCACCTGATCAAGTGAGAGTTACACGTAACGAAATCGATGCCCCATTTAGAAAAGGGAATGGAAACAATGATTGTGTGAAGAGAAGCTGGGTGTGCACCCATTTTTCGATCATAGATTTGACAATTATGGCATTTTCATGTTGCAGTTATATAGTCTTAGAACATACAAGGCCAGAAATAGCCTACGTGTAGGATATTTTGAATAGTGGAAAACCCTATCATATGACCAACACAGGCTTCAAAATTGTAGTCATTTAATGCATTTTTGAATTCCTTGTGAGTTAAAAATCGTCTAAAGATGGAATCGTAACCACAACGATAAAGTTCATCGCCAACAGTATTGTATTGTTGTGATTGATACCAGATACCGTGATGATTAGTTTGACTTAGTTTTAGCCGAAATGTCTAGTTTTGAAGATAAATGTTGATATCTCCATTTCAAGAATCTAAAGTACTGATCATAAAAAGGTATTTGTTTGGAAGAGAATCCTCCGCCACATTTTCTATCATAGTGTGGGAAAAATCACATAATAATTCAAAAAATACTAACAATTTCTTATGTTTATATTTAATTAATTTCAAATTGAATTCCTATTGGAAGACTATCCATTTAGAATACTCCCCCCCTAGAAATTGTCTCGTAAGAATCTAAACCATGGGGTTGCAATCTAAAATCAGTAGTTTTGCACAATAGAATGTTTTGATGAAAACATTGGATAGCTTGGGCAACTGCCAAGGCCAATTTCTATACATGTGCATATTTTTCTTTAGTTTTGGACAAATTACAACTTAAGTAATATATCATATTCTCTTCATTTGATTCGTCTTCCTAATCTAAAACCATGCCATCAAATGCAACTAAGTATAGAAAGTAGTCTTCGTGATAATTGGGAGGATGCAACAGTGATGTATGGGTCAATGCATATTTAAGTGCATCAAAGGCCTTTTGAGCCATTTCATCCTAAATAAATGAGATGCCCTTTTTCAAAAGTCAAGTAAAACATTTAGTGAACTCAACATAGTTTTGGACAAATCGATGTAGAAAGTTTTCCTTCCTTTGCAAACTTTAGAGTTGACGAAGATTGGAAGGAGGAACCAGATTCAAAATAGCCTCAATTTTCAATAGATCGAAACAAATTCCTTCCTTTGAAATGAAAAATCCTAGCAATCAACCAAATTGTACGCAATAAATAAAGTTGAATGGATTCAAGGGAATATTGTAATCAGTACATCTGATAAAGATTACTCTCAAATTATTTGGATGGTATTTCTGTTGAATGAATGAGATGGTATATAATCCAGATAAGGTTGCACAATATGCTTGATATCATGAAATGCATAAGACATATCCCAATGAGTATTTCCACCGAAATTCTTCAAAGTGAATGGGAGTTTTTGATAGGAAAAAGTCCCCCATGGAAAGATGAATGTGGTTTTGTGTTGATCAGTTGGGTGTATGTTGATTTGGTTGTAGGTAGAAAGTCCGTCCATAAATGAAAACATTTCTTTTCTGACACATTCGTCAATAATCTAATTTATATAGGGAGTATGATAGTTTTCCTTCAGACAAGCTTTGTTGATATCCCTATAATAGACACATACTCTAATGGTTCCATGTTTCTTGTTAAGAGGTACAATATTGGACACCCAATCAATCAAGGGAACCATGTAGATGAAACTTGATTTCAGCAGTTTCTTGACCTCAACTTTAATCGCAATATCTTTGCATGGATGCACCAGACATAATCATTGTCTAATAGGTTTGGCATCCGAGTAAGTCTTGATCTCGTTCACAATAATAATTTGGTAAATTCCTCGCATTTACTCATTAGACTAAGAAACAATATCACAAAATTCTTGAAATAGGGCTTTATATGTTTGAATCTCTTCAATTAAGCATGAATCACCTACATGAATATTTTCAGTAATTCTTGTTTTTACTGAGATATATATGGAAATCATTGTAGATATATTACCCAAATGCCTTTTGGATTCATCTTGAAGAAATAAAATGGGCAATTTTAGACTATATAGAATCTCAAGTGAAAACATAGATGAAAAATCATTCTTGATTTTATCAGGGTCAAGTAGAATGGATGAATGATGATGGCAATCATTCCATGGAATTTCATCTGAATTCATGACTTCCATGATACTTTTGTCAATTGAAAACATACATTCAAAAGGAATATGAAGTGAAAATAGTTCTAACGAAGGTAAAGGAGAATAATCATCATTGGTTGTATCCACTTGATCAATTTCAAAAGATGATGGGTCAAAAAATTATTGAACTACCTAATAAGCTAATTCAAAATGGCTCAAAGGAATCTCATTGTCATAGGAGGCTAGTTCAGACTCTAAAGGAACTATCTAGGGATTAGATGATTCCATAGTGATTGATGTAATCATGTTAAGCTTAGAAAAATCAGAAGGAAAGGTAGGTGTAGGGAGTGCAAAGGTTCCCATCAACAATGACTCTTTAAACATGGTGGTTCTTTACCTTAAAAACCCGCAATGATTAGTGATATTCGCCAATGTTTTTAAACTTCAAGAAAATTTTACATCCTTAATATTTTCCTTAACACGAACATCCTTGTAATGAGAATTGGTTTTACTGAAAAATGGTATGCTACTCGTAGAATTAGGGTCTGAATTATAGTAAGATAATTGGTCTGCTTTTAGAATATTCCCTTTGTTAGGAAATTGTATCATTCAAAAAAGTGATGAGACCATTGCTGACATAGTGTAAGTCCAACTTCGACTAAGGAAAAGGTTATAATTGAGCTAAGCATCAACAAATTCAATTTTGATTGTGATTGTTTTACCCTCTAGTTATATGGGTAGATCATTCAAGATTCTATAAGAGCGAAAACCTCTTCCATCAAAGGATTTAAGAGTGGTATGTGATTGATTGATGGTTGGATAACCTAAATATCTCCAACAAGAAATCGACATAATACACGTAGAAGATCCTTCATGAAAAATTGTGTGAAACACTCATTTGGTTTTAACAAAAACCAGAATCTTGAATGCCATTTGATGAGGGAGTCTCGTGATATGACTCTCAAGATCAAAGATAATTAGATTAGAATCCTGCATATGAATAAATTCTATGTCTGAAAATAAAATATTTCACTCTGTCAGGCATGTTTGTGTACTTCCAAAGCTGACATTACAGAAGGAGACATAGCCAAGTCTTTGACAACGTTATAATTTTGTGCAGATCTAGCATGTGGGTTGAAAGCTAATTTTCAAAGAACACCTTTGGGAGGTGGTTGAATCATCATATCAGGGTTTGGTTTCTTCATCTGTAATGGTTCAAAAGGATGAGGAGGAATCAAACTAAAAAGCTGACCAGATGAACTAGACTTGTTTCCATTGTTAAAAGGACCTTTATATCCGTAATATTTTGATCTCGTAGCTACCATAACTTACTGTGAAGAAATCATCATGATATATTGCGATGTGGGATAGGAAGATGTGTTATTAGAAAATATTTTCCTATCTTGAGAAGGAAGTGGATCCTTTAAAACAATGATAGTTGGAGAACCTTTAATGAATTTGGAAACCTTTCCCTAATGTGGGAATTCCTTCGTATAATGATCCTCATTGAAAATAAGGCAAGGGTAGTGAGGTTTATGTTTCTCATCAATAGATTTAGTTTTAGTAGGTTTCTCTTTCGAAGAAGCATTTTGTTTTGATTTACCTTTCCCCTTTTATTTACCTTTCATTGATTTGGTCTTGCTGGTATATGATTCTAAGCTCGGAAAGAGTTTCTAGAGAAAAGAATTCAGATGGTGAATTTTGTATGGCCAAATCCTTAGTACTTTTAGAATTTTTCTTTTTCTGCTTCAAATGTTGGCTAATAAAACCAATGATAACATCAATCGCATTAGATCGTGTAGGAGAATTAACTATTGGATCACTTGTAGGGCATGGTAAATTCAGGAATTTCCCATACAAGGTGCAAGATTGAGTGTATACTAAGTCTAAATATTGGGCACGGGAAATTACCTACTCTTTCTTGATGACACCTCCCTTAGCAACATCCTTGGTAATAACATGAAGAAGTGACTTCATGAATGATTTAGCTAAAATCTAATATGGAGTAAAAAGTTTGATTCACCGAAGTCTACGTCTCCATTCATGGATATCATCAGAAATGTGAGTTGATTTTGATTGTTTTAAAGAAGATAATAGTTTGGTACAAGTATCATAACGAACTGGTAACTGAAAGTGGGTTAACAACATTGTTACCAAGGAGTTAAATTTATGGAAAGTGGCACGAGGTAGCTCAATGTACCATTTGGCTACTGAACTGGTTAAAGTTCGTTGGAAAAGGTGGAGATAGGTATAATCATCAATTAAAGAATTCGATGCACACCAGAGATGATATGCCTTCTCTTGATTTGACTTAAAATTTGGGTATGTCACTCAGTAACTTGGTAGGAATTGTCAGCCAATAAGGATAATAATAAATAGGATCATTTGTTAACAGGGATAAATCAATTGTAGAATTGAGGCTTCTGTGATCCATCATATTTGTAAAAAGAGCTTTGGCGAAAATCACATAAGAAGATTATTGAAGATTATTCAAATGAAACCTTTCTAGGTTTTAAATAACCAGTAATTTATTGAAACAATTGAAATTCTTGGGACAATAATCGCTAATTGATTAATCTTACCTAATTCCTCTCATTTCTAGAATTAAAACAATAATATAATAATATAAAATTAAATTTATTCATAACCTTGGTCCTAGGGTCAAATATCGCTGTTATATAGCCGTTGGAGTCTCTACACAACCTATTTAAGTTGCTAAAGCCTGATCTGTTTCTTCAACTTGTCCTGACGATGAGCCACACTAGTTGGTTCGAAACGCGTCGACAATAATCTTCTTATGTGATTTTCGCCGAAGCTCTTTTTACAAAAAAGGGATAAATCATTTAAATCAAGGGTTGCAATAAATAGTTACTGTCGGTTAGGTTCTTGCAATAAATTTCGATAATTTTGTGGATAAAGTGATGGGCCTCTAAATTATATATAAATTAAGGTCCATGCCTCTAATTTAAAACATAAATTAAAGGTTATAAACATCCTTCAGCACATTAAACCTCTCTTTTTGCATTAGATAATTTATTTTTAACTTTAATATATCCATTAGGAAGGTTTATGAATTATTGACTATTTGTGCCTAATATTATTTATTTTGTGTGGAATATTATGAGAATATTGGGCAGATTATGAAGAACTGGAGGAGGAGATACTCTACGGACTTATTCCATACTACTGGAAGATCAATAATAAATAATATGTCAACAATATATTATGGAATTATGGCACAAATTGTGGAACTACAATGATTGAAAAAATCTAGGAATGTGTTCCACTAATCAGGGGAGCAGATCCACCAATCAAGGAAGCGGATCCACTAATCAATGGATTTCGGTGGGGAAAAATTCCTCCATCCATGGGGAATTATTATTAATCATTTTGTATAATTTCCAAGTTGAATTTTCCTCTAGGGAATGATTGATAAAATCTAGGAATGTGTTCCCTACCATTTAATGCAAATTCCTAGTATTGGGGGCTAGATCCACTAATAAAGGCATTTTGGTCGGGAAAGCTTCCTCTATTCATGGGGAATGATTCTTAATAATTTTTTATAAGTACCAAGTTGAATTCTCCTCTAGGAGAAGATCTTCATTAGTCTTATTGTGGAGACAACTTGTATTTTTGCAGTTCCATTGTATTTCCTTCCAAGGATGTAATTCTTTTGATGAAAATAATGAAGATTGGTGTCTTGTCCTCCTACATATGTCTCTGATTTTCCTTTGGCTTGGCCATCTCAGGAGCCTGATAGCCATTTTGTATAATTTTATTTCCTTCTTTTCATTGCTTATTCACATGCATCTCTAGTTTTTATTTCTTTTTATTTCTGCATTTAGTATTATTGATTTCTTGTTGTGGGATTGAGTTAGATGGTTGATGTAAGTTATTTCATAGGATCACAAGCATTATTTCATCCTTGCAAAAGCTTTCAAAGTTCATAATAATCATTGAGTTCCTTGGATTAGTCTTCTCATTCCCAAATCTAGATTGATGGACCTCCTTTTTAACAAAGAACAGTAAATTTCTGCTATTTTTTAGAGCATGCTAACGAGCTTCAATCGACTTGATTCCACTTGAATTAGATCGCAAAAACCTTCTAGTTCATAACAAAAATGACCCCATTTCATTTGCACTTGATTTGGTTAGACATTTTTTAGATTTACTAGCTCACTAGTTCTCAAATTTCTAGATTTTCAACTAGTAATGTTTTTTTTTTTGCATGTGTTAGCATAGGTCCTTTTGAGTGATTCCAATTGGAATAATTACCTAATACATCCTAGTTAATAAAAAAATTCATTCCATCCAATTTGGATTTGATTTTCTTCGTCATTAAACCCTCAACAATTTCATCATTTCACGAGGAAACTTCTCCAAGATTTTTGAGTGAATCCATCCATCTCCCGACTTTGGTTTTGAGTTCTGAGTGATCCTAGGAATTTTCCCACTCCATTCAACCCATCACACACCTTTCCTAAGCCTCCAATTACATCCAACACATCACATTTTTCTCTCGGTTGTATCCTGTAGGTTTCCTGTAATTCCTACAAGATCATCTTGTAGGTTTCTAGTACATTTTGTAGGTTTTCTTGAAATGCCCTATTTTGAGGCTGAATAGATCTAAAACCTCTAGGAAGTCACCAAAAGCCTCCCAAGTGTCTTCCACGCCATCCAAAAATCTCCTAACACTTCCATACAACCTTCAACATCCTTAAATTCACTTGCCACATCACCAAAGGAAATTAGTTTGCATACTTGATTTTGCATGAAAAGTCAAAAAGATAAAAACATATTTATTTCAGTCCCTTAACTTGCACAATAGTGATGTTTGATGCTTCTTACTTCCATGCTTAGATAGTAGCATTTGGTTGATGATAATTTAGCATTATTGCAAAGCATAGTTTCTTGGCAGTTGGTTGGAAAATGGTGTGTTTTAGCATTTGATTTCAATTTCTTTCCTTGTACTTTATTTCTTGCAATAAGTTAAGGTTTCATTTTGAACATTTCCCTTTTTGCAATTAGTTTAGGATTTGACTTCAGTACATGCACTCAATTACATCATGACAACAAATGAAGGAAACATTGTATGTCACACATATAGTACTGATACCTATTAAGTTTGTACGAACCCCAGGTTTATAATTAAAGTTGGAAGCCTTGGGAGTTACAACATTCTTGTTGCAATACCGAGGCTCATCACTTTCTGGCGCCGTTGTCGGGAAGGTGTCAAAGTGTGCACTGTTTTCTTCCCCAGTTGATTCATTTATTTTTATTTTTTGAAAAAACAAAAATTAATTGAATTAAGCATATTTCATTTCAAAAGTGCATTGCATTAGTGTTTTCATTCAATCATAAAAACAAAACAAATGAATCTCCAACACCAACCCCCCCCCCCCTGATCATATGGTGTAGTAAGAGCCACATCACCATTCACTTTTGCAGATAGAAGAAGAAGATGACAAAGAATGTAGAATAAATTGATGGAGATGATGACAACGAGGAAGATCCTCTCAGATTTCCCATTGAAGAAATTGACGATAGTGTGCACATGAAGAACATCCCTCCATGTTTTCTTCCAAAATTTCATGGTTTAAGGTAAGATGAATCCGGAAACCTTTCTCTTTGAATTTGAAATTGTTTGTAGAACTTTTGGTTACTTAGTAAAAACTCAAAAACTGAGATTGTTTCCAGCAACATTGAAGGATAAAGCTCTTAAATGGTTCTTGAGTTTAGGGACTAATTCAATAAGATCATGGAATGATATGAAAAAGGCATTTCTAGAAAAATATAAAGATCATGATCTTAAGGAATAAATCTTTAGAATGAATCAAAGAGAAGATGAGAGCCTTGAGGATCTAATAGAGAGGTTCATCTATAATGTTAAGAGGGAAAAGCTACAACATTTAGGATCCGACATACTAAAAACCCTCTTACTTAGAACAATTAGGGATGAATGGGTTGATCTCCTTAATCTCGTGAGTAGAGGTGATGTATATCAATTATCATTTGAGGAAATTTGTGAAACATGCAAACACATATCAAGAGGAAAAGCAAGGGAAGGTAAATCAACATCAAGATCGGTAAGTCAAGCTAAACTTGGAAATTCATTTGATGATTTTAAAACATAAATTATTAGCAATCTAACAAAACAAGTAGAAATCTTAAGAATGGAAGATGAAGGAAAATAAAATTCTCATATTTGTGTTGCAAAATCACATGAAGTTAAGTCCATCATTACCAAGGTTGAAGAAATTTCACCAAGAGGACAATGGAGCAAGTCAATTGCCAATGCATCAATGTTATGTAGCTCCAAGAGAACCATGGTAGCCTATTCAAATGGATATTATGCAAGAGCCTAAGTCACAATTTCAAGGTTATGCATATCCACCTCAAAGTAATTGGAGCACACCTTTTCCTTGGCAACATTGGGCATCTCAACCTCGAAACCAATCTTGGCAATAAGGTTGGCAAGGAACTTATGAAAGCCATCCACAATATCCTCAATATTTTCCTCAATATCCTCCATGCCCAACTCCATGTTATTCCTACCATTCACCTCCACCACAACCACAACCGCAACCACATCCATCTCAAATATCCACTCCCACTCAACTACATGTACTACCATTTCCAAACCCACACATTGAAGTAGCTCAGCCCACTTAAAATGTTGAGGTACAACACTTCCAAATATCTCCTCTTGAGCTCAATGGTATTCAACATAGCTCAGGAAGACTATTGCAAAAAAGAGATTCGCTTGATATCATTGAAGGACTGCATCCAGAAGAAGAAGATTCGAAAGAAAAGATCAAAGAATCACGATTTGCACTTGATGAACAACAGACATCAAAATCAAATATTGAAAAATATCCCTCATGGTTACCATCAAATCCTCCATGCATTCAAGAGATCAATTAGCAAAAAGAGAAAGACTTGAAGGTCATGATAGATGAAGACATCCAAGATGGTCCAAATCAGCAAGTGGACCAGAGGCATCACAACTATATTGAAATATGGTTCCAGAGAGTCACTAAGTTGCAACAATACTCTCTTCTTCAATTGTTCTTGATATCATCAAAGTCAAAGCATTTTATCACTCAATCATGGTACATGTCAAAGCATACATTTCAAACCTCCACATTATTTTGTCTATCATATTGATGTGCACATGACTCCATGGGAAGTATTCTTATACTTGAAATTGATTTTGTTTTTCAAGTAGGGTAGGGTAGAAGAAAAAAAAGAAAACAACAAAATGAAAAATAAAATAAAATAAAATAAAAATCTAAGGTGAAAACCTCCTTGGAGGTGCCTCATATTGGCCCATTGATTGAAAACCTCCATGAGACAGTCAATGGGTTGGCAAAAAGGAAAAAGAGAAAAAAGAAAAGATCTTAGGTAAACACCTCCTTTGAGGTGCCTAAGCAAATCTACTAGTTGAAAACCTCATTGAGGTAGCTAGTAGGCCTACAAGAAAAAAAAAGGAAAAAGACAAAAGAATCCTTTCTCCATGCATGCATGTACTCTCCAACATATGCAAGTTGGTACCAAAAGGAAAATTGGTCAAGCCTAGTCAAATGAAGTCAAATTTTGACTTTCTCCTACTTTGCTCAAATGCTCCAACAAGGCCAAGGCCATGCCAATCCATCACCCTGATCTATTTTCACCATCCACCCATCATTCTCAAGCTTCTACCACTCATTTTTGTTGTTGTCCTAAAAAACTACAGGTTGCTCTATTTTACTACAGGATACAAAAATACATAGAGCATAAATTTGTTTTTGCCACAACTTGAAAGCTATACATTCATTGGCCAAGCTGTTTTAGGGGGAGATACATATGGATGACGGTAACATGCTCAATAAATTTCAGCAAATTCTAGTGCGCAGTTTCCAAGAAATTAGCCTCCATCACCTTTAGCCATTTTTTCATTTTCTAAATATATGTGCATCCATTTAAAAAGTTATTTCATGGGGAGATGCATATGGATGATGGTAACACTCCCAATCAATTTCAACAAATTCTAGTGCACAGTTTCCAAGAAATTAGCCTCCATCACCTTCAGCCATTTTTAGTTTTTCTCAAGATCCGTGCATCCATTGACCAAAATGTTTCTATTGGGAGGTGCATAATGATGACGAAAAAATGTTCAATAAGTTTCAACTCAATCTAGTCTACCATTTGGGAGATATGGACAAAAACAAGTGGTTGTCTTGTAAACCTATAGGATATAGAACAACACCTATAAGATTGGCAGTGAGTAGTTTTCAAGGAGATTCAGAGGTCAAAGAAGCTCATCGAGATCTTAGCAACAACATCAGGATCATTAGCATAAGCATCCAACACCTGCGCATCAACATCAACTCAGCAGCACCATGCTTGTCTTTCCAACAACCATCAAGTAAGTACAGGTATGCAATATTCTTGACCTCTTCTCTTGAGCATATTATAGCTAGAAATTTCTTCTCAATGCATGATATATGATGTTTTATAAGCTAAGGATTGGTCAGCAGTATTAGCCTCCTTTATCTAGTTAATTGCAACTCACTCCTTCACTCATGCAATGTTAAAAAGTCAAATTATGAAAGGTGATAATTTCAAGGAATGAGGACATCAGTTAAAAGAATAAATTCTTGCAAAGGGCAAGGTCACCATAGCACTCCAAGCCCTCCATCCACTTCATATTCACTATCTATTCATAATTCATCCATCACATTTCATTCTTACAAAAAAAAAAAAACAAACAAAGCATCCTTTCCATTTTCATGAAATTTCCATTTGCAAGTCAGCAAGAAGGACAATCAAAGAGCAAAGGACGATCACAAAGGGACCCCTGTCACTTACATGTTTATCTTACCACTCATTACCATTCATTCATCCACCATTTATGTCATTTTTTCCACTCCTTTACTTCAACTTACAAAGGGATTGTGTTTTCTACAGGATGATCCTATAGGAATTACAATGACCTAGAAATCCTATAGGAGGCAGTCCTAAGGCAAATAAATGGTGGAACAAGGTAGCAGAATGTTGATAAGGGTGTGGAAGACCTTGCCAAACTAAAAAAAAATCAAGAACCATCTTGAATAAGGAGAAGAAGGTAAACTAATGGTCTCAAGAAACAATGATTTTTCTTTTCACAAATATGTTTTTTCGCTTGTCCTTGTAGAACTTATAGCCAAGATTCTTAATGCATAAGAAAGAGGCCACCAGGGTCATGGATTAGGCAAAATGAGGTCACTAAGTTGCTCAGACGATGAGAAACTCTTTCAGCATGGGGGTATGAAGGGCCTCTAAATTAGACATAAATTAAAGCCCATGTGTCTAATTTAAAACATAAATTAAGGCCTATGACCATCCTTCAACACATTAAACCTCTCTTTTTGCATTAGATATTTTTTTTTTAACTTTAATATATTCATTAGGAAGGTTTATGAATAATTGAATATTTGTGCCTAATATTATTTATTATTTGTGGAATATTATGAGAATATTGAGAAAATTATGAAGAGTTGGAGGAGGAGATAATTTAGGGACTTCTTCCCTACTACTGGAGGATCAATAATAAAAAATAATTCAACAAGATATTATGGAATTATGGCACAAATTGTGGAACTCCAATGATTGAGAAAGTCTAGGAATGTGTTCCACTAATCAAGGGAGCAGATCCACCAATCAAGGGAACAGATCCACTAATCAAGGTATTTAGGTGGGGAAAGCTTCCTCCATCCATGGGGAATGATTATTAATCATTTTTTATAAGTAACAAGAGGAATTTCCCTCTGGGGAATGACTGAGAAAATATACGAATGTGTTTCCTGCCTTTTAATGCAAATTATTAGTATTGGGGACTAGATCCACTAATCAAGGGATTTTGGTGGGGAAAGCTTCCTCCATTCACGGGGAATAGTTCCTAATAATTTTGTATAAGTACCAAGTAGAATTTACCTCTAGGGGGATATTTTCATTAGTTTTATTGTGGAGAGAACTTGTATTTTTGCAGCTCCAATGTATTTCCTTGCAGGGATGTAATTCTTTTGATGAAAATAATGAAGATTGGTGTCATGCTCAACTTATAAATCTTGTTCTCCTCCATAGGTCTCTGATTTTCCTTGGGCTTGGCCATCCCAGGAGCCTCAGAGCCCTTTTGTATAATTTTCGTTCCTTCTTTTCATTGCTTATTCACATGCATCTTTAGTTTTTATTTCTTTCTATTTTTGCATTTAGTATTAATGATTTCTTGTTGTGGGATTGAGATAAATGGTTTATGTAAGTCCTTTTGCAGGATCACAAGAATTATTTCATCCTTGGAAAAGCTTTGGAAGTTCATAATAATCATTGAGGTGATTGGATTAGTCTTCTCATTCCCAAATCTGGATTGTTGGACCTCCTTTTTAGGAAAGAACAATAAATTTCTGCTATTTTTTAGAGTATTCTAACGAGCTTCAATCGACTTGATTCCATTTGCATTAGATAAAAAAATATCCAGTTCATAAAATAAATTACCCCATTGAATTTTCACTTGATTTGTTTAGGCATTTTTTAGATTTACTAGCTCAATAGTTCTCAAATTTCTAGATTTTCGACTAGTAATTTATTTATTTTTCAGGGGTTAACATAGGTATTTTTGAGTGATTCTAGTTGGAATAAGGACTTAATACATCCTAGTTAATAAAAAAAATTGTACGATTCAATTTGAATTTTATTCTCTTGGTCATTAAACCCTCACCAATTTCATCATTTCACAAGGAAACTTCTCCAAGCTTTTTGAGCGAATCCATCCATCTCCTAACTTTGGTTTTGAGTTCTGAGTAATCCTAGGTATTTTCCCACTCCATCCCACCCATCACACACATTTAAGCGTCCCATCACCTCCAACACCTCACATTTCTCTCTCTGATGTATCCTATAGGTTCCTTGTAATTCCTACAGGATCATCGTGTAGGTTTCTAGTACATCCCGTAGATTTTCCTGAAACGGCCTATTTTGAGGCTGAAATGATGGAAGACCTATAGGAAGTCACCGAAAGCCTTCAAAGGGTCTTCCTCACTGTCAAACCATCTCGTAACCCTTCCATCCAACCTTCAAAATCCTTAAATTCACTTGCCACATCACCAAAGGAAATTAGTTTGCATACTCGATTTTGCAGGAAAAGTAAAAAAAACAAAAACAGATTTATTTTAGTCCCTTTAGTTGCACATTAGTGATTTTTGATGCTTCTTATTTCCATGCTTATATAGTAGCATTTGTTTCATGATAATTTAGCGTTATTGCAAAGCATATTTGTTTGGCAATTAGTTAGAAAATGGTATGTTTTAGCATTTAATTTCAATTTCTTTCCTTGTACTTTCTTTCTTGCAATAGGTTAAGGTTCCATTTTGAACACTTCCTTTTTTTAAATTAGTTTAGGATTTGAATTAAATACATGCACTCAATTAGATCATGATAGCAAATGAAGGACATATTGTATGCCACACATATAGTGTCGATACCTCTTAAGTTTGTATGAACCTCGGGTTGGTAATTAAAGTTGAAAGCCTTGGGAGTTGCAGCATTCTTGTTGCAATACCAAGGCTCATCATTAAGACCAACCCCTAGAGGAGGATATCCATGATATCCTGGAATAACCCATGCAGTTGGAATTGGAATTCCACTAGGGTGAACCATATCAAGTTGAGGTTGAATAGGGACTTGATAAGTATGGCCGAGGTATAGTTGACCTTGGAAAGGTTGAACTTGACCCATCTGACCTAAGTAATATTGTCCCTATACAGGTTGATCTTGAACAAATTGACTTTTAACATGCTGGCGTTGAATAAATTGACCTTGAAAATGTGTGTTTTGGAAAGTTTGACCTTGGAAAGGTGGAACTTGATAAGCTTGACCTTGAAAACATTGGATTTGGAAAGCTTGTCCTAGAAAAGGAGTTTCCATTGTTCTTATATTCGTTTTTACAATAGGAATCTGTGGTATAAACTAGATCATAGGGCCAGTTTGATAAGTAGAAACTTCAGAGATTGCCTAATTAGTTTGAGGAACAAATATTTGAGGGGTAACTGTAATGTTCATTTGTGATACTCCTGGGATAGGTGTTTGAGGGGAACTTTGAACCAATTGCAACACATGTGTTAGAGGTGTACTATGAATATGTTGTTGAATTGGTTACTAAACAAGTGTTTGAGGAATAGGTTGTCTAGTAGTCTAGACAGGTTGAAAAAGTGGCACTTGTGGAGTAACTCGATCAAAATGTTCAGTAAAAGTAGGATTCCAAATAGCGTTCATCCAAGGGTAAGGAATGCCAAGAAAAGGTTGAGTTATGATAGGTTCACCTAGGTCAGGCTAAGGTATTTGACAATAATTTTCAGTAAAATTTTTACCCCCAATCGTATGAAAAGATCTGACAATGAATTTTCCTCGAGGTTGAGGATAAGTTAGTTGCCCCCGAGGTGGGTAATAAACACCATTTGGGATTACTTGAGGGCTATTTAGTTGCAAGTTACCATGTCAATTTGTAGGTTTGATGCCATAAGCACTTCATGCATGGATGTCGTGATCTAAACACTAGATGTGACAAACCATATGATCAAGTAAAAGATTGAGAAGAAGAATAAGTTGCTGAAAAAGTCCCAGTAAGTGGTAGGTATCTAGGAGGAACTGATGAACCATGATACAATAGTTATGCTGGGGAGCTGGTAAACATAGATGAATCAATGTGTTGGCTCCCAATAGGAATTTATGACATAGTTCCCTCTGGTGAATAAAAAGGAATGTGTGGCAGTGATAAATTATGACCTAAAAGGGCTAAAGTGGTAGAATACAAAGGGTCAGGTAGGAAAGGAGTGAAATGAACTCTTAGGTCAAAAAATTCACTGCCGGAAAATGAAAAATGAGGTGTTTCTGCCTCTTCATTTCCAGTAATATATTCAATGCTAATTAACCCAAGAGGTAACTTAGTCATAATTATCAACTTCCTTCAAGTTGAAGGTCTCTAAAAAGTAGGAACTAAAGCAGCTGAAGGTGATTCAGGTTGAGAAACTTTAAACTCCGGTTATTTTATTTCTATTTTAGTTAGTTCACTGTCCAAGATCTCACCAATCTCATATTCAGTTTCAATTACTTCGGTAATCACTGGGAAAAAATGAACTAATCCTGATTCTACTTCTTGCATTGGATTCACTTCAGTTTCTGTTGTTGCAAATTGTAAAACAATCAATGATTTAGGTTCTTCTGAGGTTTTATATCGTCTTGACTTTGACCTTTATGTTTTTATCTTTTCTAATTGACTAAGTGTGTATTCAGGTGGTTTACCTTGCATTCTATGTGACTACCTTGGTTGTTCAACCAGGATGATTCACTATGTGTTCACTAGTTGATTATCAAATCCAACATTGTAGCGATCTAAGTAAAAAGTGGCCATAGATAGAATGGATGGAACCATTTATGTTAACAACCTACTTAATGTACACAATTTGGTGCAAGTAAGCTTCATTTATGTCATTTGGAATGAAGAGTACCCTCCATAAATTTCCAAGTGAGTCTAGCCAATGTCTATTCGAGGTACAACAGAGATTTCCCCTCCACCATCACCTTGGGTAAAATCCGTAAGAATATGGTCATTAAGGTTACCAATTAAAATAATTCAACTTGGGGAAACAGTCCCAAATCAGACGTACATGCAAGGGCATAGTAACAAAGCTCAATCCCCTAGAAAGTTCCTCACCATGGTTAAACGAAGGTTTAATTCCAAGTGACTCCCAAGTACCTTTCGACATCATTTTTAGTACCTGTAAATTGCTCTATCATAGCCAGTGAAGTTGGGTCGATCACTTCTCCATGTCCTATATGATCTCATGCTTGACTCCTTTGTAAGGGGAGCTTCCAAGAGAAAAACTGTAGTAAATGGGTTTTCCTCCCTATCACAAGATTCTTTTGTTTGTCTTTAGATTTGGAAAGTTTACTCACTTCTCTACTCGAAAGATCTACAACTTAATCTACTATATTAGGAAAATATCCTTAAGAATAAAAGCTTTTTAGGTTGATTTTATTAGCGTTGATTTTAAGAGATCTTATTTACTAAAATGTGATGGATGTGGAACTGATGAAATTACAAATTGATGCATATCCTAATGCAGTTGAAAACGAAAACACAATCTTTTCATTTCATTGAAAAATCTATATGAAGGAGAGATTCTTTCACTTTTTCAACTGAAATATAAACAAAAACTCTAATCCCCACTATATCGCATTTCTAAAAATGCATTTATTCAATTTTGAATTACCCAAATATTGAAAATAACTTCAAATTTTAACTTTGCCGAGTAACATACAATCGCTCAGAAATTTGAAAAATGCAACAAGAAACCAATAATCAATAATTTTTTTCCTAATTCAATGCTATGAATTCACTTCCAGTAAAAAATACAGTTCGTGTCCACTTCAGTAATAGAAAGGAAAAATGACTTTTCATTTTAGAGCAAGTATAAGAAGTATTCTCATAAACAATATAAAATCTTGTAAATCATTCATTTTGACACTCAAAATAAACATTTGAAAAAGAGAAAACTAGACTCAAAGCCTCATCTAATCAACAAAAGAAAGATATATTGTCAACACAGTAAGTCCAATAGATCTCTCTTTTGATAGATCGACCATTCAACAAATAAGACTCTACCCAAATTTGTAAAAACAAGACAACCACAATCAAATATTATCAGAACACTCAGTCAGAATGACAAACACTCATAGGAGGTTCAAAAAAGTGTAAAATTACCTGAAAAACCAAAAAGTTTTGATTTATAGTAGATATAGCAGAGTTTTTCAAAAGTTCTAGGTATGTGCACATGATCTGGAGTAAACCAGTGCGAATAAGTTGTGTTGCTGAAAGGGAGATGTGCATAAGTGTGCACTATGGCTAAATTGTAAGTGTGCACAATGAGGAAATTTAGAAAAAATAAAAAATAAATCAAATCCAACCCAAAATCCAAATTTCTAAAATTTCTAGACACTCAAGGAAGGCTTTTGCATAACGTTGTAGAGGTCAAACAAGGAAAATTAATGGACAGTGAGATGATTCCCCAATAGAGTTTCCAATTATTTATTTGAACTTATCCCTCTTGCAAACAAGAGTGATCTCCCTAGACTTCAAGGAACCCTAGTAACAAATAGACAATAACTACTACCTTTCTCTAGACTCTGATTGGCTGAAAGAAAATATAACGATAGAGGCCTCTTATCAATTAAATGTAATAATTGATGAAGTCTCGTTCAAAACTTCTCACCATTTGCTCCTCGATGCTTCAGATATCCTCTCATCACTCCCCACAACTTCTCCATAATGTCCTGAAAGAGTTCTGCATGGAGAGAGACAAACAAGAGACCAAAGCATCCAGTATATAACCAAAGAGATAAATGGACTAATTAACCAATTATATGTCATAAACTGATCAATGTGCAATCACAATATATGTAGGTTATCAAGGAATCATACAAATTAGATAAAAAAATATGTAATTGACAAAGAAAAATTTCTTTTATATTAGTCAGCTAGAGAAAATGCTTATAGCCATGTGGTGTTCATGTTGCAAGTCCCTCCCACAATCTCCAACCCTTCCCTTGCATGAATAACCTTCCAACCTTATTCCAACTACATAAACCTACTTTCAACAATCCTCTTCCAATCCCGAATTTTTGGATGCATTCTCCAAGGGATGATTTCCATTAATAGTGGGATAGGGGTTCCACAAAGGAAGGGGAGTTTCTCCATGATGGGAGGGATCAGAGCTAAAAAGGAACCCATTCAAAGCTTGTTGGTTGGGATAGATGCTACCAACAATGATTCTAGACTTTAATTGTTATTTTCACATTTGTTGAGTGATGTTCGTAGGTCATAGTGTAAGACAATGCATATTTATGCGCAACTTTTAATGGTCTTCTCTGCGTATGTGCATAAATTAACTAGTGAAGTATACAAGTGGCCCAAAACCGGGTTTTTGTACCATGGGATCTAGGAATTCCACTTTCTTTAGCATGATTTAGATTCTAACTTTCAAGGGGAATGATTTGGGACACATTTGTTCATAGCAAAAGATCCAAATCAATGGCCATTTGCCTAGTGTGCCAAAATGACATGTAACAGATTTCCCCCTAAAGTGAAAATTCAGAACCAATATATGATCACTGAAGTGCTTTATCATGTCAAGGTTTGGGTTAGAGACTACAGTCGAAGACATGAAACAACCAATCAAATGTTACAATGCTATATATATTATCATCGCTAAGGTAGGCATTCCCATATTTAGAACATAAATGTCTCAAAGAACAATACGTTAATACATCTAAAGATCCATGTGAAAAGACAACATAGCATGTACGCAACCATCAATGGATGTATGTTTATAGTCATGAATATTTAATAACTCCATGTAGCATGGATGGATGAAACTATATCCAGGGTGTTGTTCTCTAGCCCTCGATCTGTAGCGTGAATCTAGCCATGTGAGTGAATCTCTCAAAGTCAATTATGGTAAAAACCACTTGATTACCAGTCAGTGATGTGAACGATTAACAAGCATGAGAGTAACCACGAATACTAACAATGAATCTCAAGGTACATTCAATACAATCTATGAAGTGTGAAAATATCTGTTGATTTTGAGCACTCATAGAATCATTTGATCAAAGGTCAAAGACGGGAACCAGTCGTCGAAGATGAAAAAGCTACCATTAGGGAATGCAAGCTCCAAGATACTAAAGGTTTCTAGATCAAATTCCTAGATAGTGAGCTGAAGTTGATAGGAAGAGATTTGTCACAAGAGGGAATATGACAAGAAACTCATGTCAAGTTTGAAAGAACAATGATTTAGAGTAATTCAAGACTAAAGCAGGGATGGTCGATGCAACTGAGGGATATGAATGGCAAAGTAATTTGATTGAGGTTGAACTTCTCTTGAACATATTAGAGACATGACATGATGGATCGACAACATTTGACTCAAAAATAAAACCCAAACCAACAGAAAACTTCCAAAGAGGTATGTTCAACTGTTGGGTCCCTATAATACTAGTGATTACCCCATTACTATTGTAGTTGCATCCATTATTAATATTGTTGTCCCCCTATTGTCCCCATATTGTTATTATTGTGCCCTATAGAATCCCTCTATTGTTATTGTTGTGGTTTTATATTATTATTGTTAGGTCGGCTGGGTTATATTGTGGCTCCTTAGACTCTTATATATAGAAAGGAGGTTTTGTCATTTGAATGATCCAAGAATTGTTCATTTATGTAATGTAAAGGAGGTTGCCCCCTCGAAGAGGGTAAATTTTAAGGCATTGATCTATCTTTTCTACCTTTTTCTTGAGCTGGTTTCATAACATTTGGTATCAGAGCTTTGGATTCTAGGGTTTCGCTATTCCAAATAGGTCATCGTGGAATTTTCGCTATAACTTTTCTTCCACGACGTTTCCGAAGCTAAAAAAAAAAAACCATTTGAGAATACATCATGCTAAAGCTCGGGTCTGAATTTCAGAGATTTTCGCAGTATATGTGCAGAGAGATGATCTGAGGAAGTTGGTCTTTTTGCAGACTCCTGAATTACATTCCAAACCGGTGACCTGGGGAAAATCATCATAACTTTCGCTCTGAGCATCGGATTGAAATTTGGTAAGAAGATATAGAAAGAGGATGGACTATATTTTGAGAGCCAAAGGTTGAAACAGTGACTCGTGGCACGTCGTACAAGGTAGCTCTACTGAACTAGTCTATAATTAGGTCACTGTGGGAGATTTTGCATAATTATTCCTTGGAGAATCTAATTTGGATCAGACTGGTGGCATTTGAAAGAGGACAGAGAGGGCTACTGCAGGTCACAATTTCAGAACTAGATGATTTGAATGGACGGAGATACATCAGAGGCAATATCAAGCTCCTACCAAGTGAAAAAAGGTGTGTAGAGTCTTTTAAATTTTTACTTAAGATTGGTTTGAAATTTATTTTAAAGGAATTAAAAGGGCATAGTAGAGCATTATTATCAGGAACGGATGCCTCAAGGAAAGAAAATGCAAACACCTAGTAAGGAAGCTGAAATCTCTAGCATGACTCATGAAGAAGAGGAAAAAATGCAACATGATATATCAAAATTACAACACCAAGTGCAACAACTATCCCTTACACAAAAAGGAACAGAATCTAAGATGGATGGTTTAAAGAAAGATGTAGAAGCTAAGATTGATGGTTTAAAGAAAGGTGTAGAAGCTAAGATGGACTGTTTAAAGAAAGGCGTAGAAGCTAAGATGATTGACGTGGAAGCTAAGATGGATGATTTGAAGATAGTTTTGAAGATAGACATGGACGAATTGAAGATAAATATGAATAAGTTGCTACAAGAAATGGGCACTAAGGGTGGAAGGTTACTAATGGAAACTCATGATGAGAATAAAAGAAATCTTAATCATGATTCCATAGACGCTAATGTTGGATCGAAGACTCACCATATTCCAAAAATCGATATGAGGAAGTTTGATGGCAAGGATCCTGGCACATGGATATTACAGATGGAGCAATTCTTCGATCTCAATAATGTGCAAAACACACAAACGGTACGTATGGCAACTTTATATTTGGAACCAAATTAGTTTGTATGGTATCAATGGCTTTTCTCTCGTAAACAATTTATCACTTGGG
>APFE031589013.1:124573-142097 GCA_000404065.3 Pinus taeda | reverse complement strand
TCTCATGGATTGAGATACACTGCCGAAAATATGAAACCACATGATTATTCGAATGATGAGCGGGCAGGCAGTGTGGAGGATCACTAGAGCACTTCTCAGTATTGTTTCTCTTTGGAATCTGCCTCGATATCCTAGATGTGTAGGAAGCAGAAGTCGGTGACTCTGAGCACCACCAAGGCAGAATACATTGCTGCTAGTATGGCCTTCTATGAGGCAATCTGGTTGTTGAAGTTCTTCAGTGAGTTGTTTGTACACATGATGAATACCATTGTGATTCTCTATGACAACCAGAGGTGGGATTCAATTATTGAGAAATCCTATATTCGATGATTGCTCCAACAGGTAGACATCAGATACTGCCTTATCTAGGATATGGTAAGTCGATGAGCAAGGAGGCTCCATCACATTAAGATGATGTACAGGTCAATACACTTTGTAAGAGTCATCAAGAAACCCTTGTACAAGGGTCCTGCATTTTGCATACATTGAGCTTTGGGAGCTCTGGGGGCTTGCGGTTCTTACTGGAGCAACATACGACCATAGGGTGACTCACCCTCCCCTGGTGGTGCACACTGGAACAAGATGATTTGCTCTCTTGTGGGACAAGATGATTCGCTTTCTTTTGGAATAGGATTATTCGCTCTCCTATGTAGTAGGATGATTAGTTCTCCTGTGAGGCCTGGATTGATGTGTTCTCCATGGCGATTGTAGCAGGATTGATGTGTTCTCCTGTGAGGCCTAGATTGATGTGTTCTCCATGGCGATTGTAGTAGGATTAATGTGTTCTCCTGTGAGGCCTGGATTGATGTGTTCTCCATGGCGGCCTAGATTGATGTTTTCTCCATGGTGATTGTAGCAGGATTGATGTGTTCTCCTGTGAGGATAGGATTGATTAAGTTCTCATGTCGAGGCATCCTACCCATGTAGTATGGGACTCATGGGAAGTACCTCAATTGATTTGGGATGACCTCAATTGATCTGGGATCAATGATACTAGTCTGGGACCAGTGGTTGGAGTTGTACATACTATGACGCTGACTTCGGGTCGGCTAAGACCGGTCTGGGATCAGTGGTACATACTCTGAGACTGACTTCATGTCAGTGCAGGACTAGTCTGGGACCAGTGATAGTCGTACATACTATGACACTGACTTCAGGTCGGTTGAGACTGGTCTAGGACCATTAGTACACTCTCTGAGCCTGCGATACTAGTCTAGGATCAGTGGTAGGAGGTGTATCATACTATGACACTGACTTTGGTTCGGTTGAGACTGGTCTGGGACCTGTGGTACATACTCTGAGACTGACTTCGTGTCAGTACAGTACTGGTCTGGGACCAGTGAGAGTGGTACACACTATGACGCTGACTTTGGGTTAGTTGAGACTGGTCTGAGACCAGTGGTACACTCTCTGAGACTGTGACATTGGTCTGGGACCAGTGGTAGGAGTGGTACTTACTATGAAGCTGACTTCGGGTCAGTTGAGACTAGTCTGGGACCAGTGGTATGCACTCTGAGACTGACTTCGGGTCAGTGGAGAATGATATGACTCATTCTTGATCAATTCTTCTTCTTCATATTTCAGCAGAGCTAAGTTGAGTAGAGCAAAGCCAGGAGAGCTGAGCAGAGCCAACAGACTAGAGCAGAGCCAGGAGAGCTTAGCAGAGATAGAAGAGAAGAGCAGAGCTAGAAAACCTGAGTAGAGCCAACAGAGGAGAGCAGAGCCAGCAAAGCTAAGCAGAGCCAGCAGAGTTGAGCAGAGCCAGCGGAGTAGAGCAGAGCCAGCAGAGCTGAGTAGAGCCAGGAGAGCAGAGCAGAGCCAACAAAGCTAGGTAGAGTAGTGCAAGGCACTAATTACAAAGATAGTTCAGTCGGACATATGGATCAGTGGATGGAGTTCTCCCTAGTTGAGAGGAAGTGTTAACTAGGGCCAAACTCCATGTGGGTCGGCTTATTTATGGCAGCTGATATTTTTATTGGATCCCTCTCGTCAAGAGGTGTAGGATTGATCTAAATATCATCCGATTCCGATAAGTATTTATGGAGATATGAATTTATTTTTTTTTATGTAATTATTATCAAGCCGACTAGCTCTTATGTAGGCTCTAGAAGCCCAAACATCATGTCTATTCACTTATACATTTTTAGTATAAATAGAAGAAGACTTTACGTCATTCGACACACTTACTCTCTAATGATATCTCTTCATCCTGTTTTCGGTTTGATGGAGAAGAGATCTAAAAGGAGTTCCCTAATATCTACGATAATGGAGAATTAAGTCATGAATCAACAGGTAATGGAGATGTATTCATCTATGAATAAAGGTGCAGGGCTATAAGTAATCGCAGGACATAAAGCGCAGTTATGAAGAAAACGCAGGACATAATGCTATATATCCAACGATGTTCATGTTATATGGAACAACGTATATATATGCAATATGGAGCCACGTTATACATAGTCATATGAGGAATGGTTATACGCAGTCATATGAATATGGAACCACGTTATATGGAACCACATATATATATGCATCATCAAAGACCTAACTCGCAGGTAGAATGTTGGGTCATGAAACCTCCATGCAGACCATGATCCGCTGGGAAATATACCACACAGATCATGATGCGCTGGGAAGTCAAGTCATGGTGATACATGCAGATATACCATGCAGTTGAAACACTGGACAGCCATAGCCGCAGCCAAGTGGAAAAGATAAAGCCGCAGGCATAGGAACGCAGTTCTGTTAATGTACGTTGTCTACACAATCATAGCTGCAGCCAAGTGGAAAAGATAAAGCCGCGGGCATAGGAATGCAGTTATGTTCATGTACATTGTCCACACAGTCATAGTCGTAGCCAAGTGGAAAAGATAAAGCCGCAGGCATAGGAACACAATTATGTTCATGTACGTTGTCCACACAGTCATAACCGCAGTCATGAAATCACCCAGCCGTCGTAAGTGTTACACAGTAAAGTGTCACTGTTACCCCATCAGTCTCCCTACTGTGTCATAAAATCACATTCACCATACTTATGCTCTCTGAAATGGCTAAAAACCCTCTTTGCCTAAGTTAATTGGATCATCGCGACTGTTTCTAAAATAAACGCGCTGACTGGCGGGTGATAGTTTAGCTTCTGCACTGCCAGCGCGGAAGAACACATGTTTTCCGCGCTGGTCGAATTTCACAAACAGCGCGCCCTCCGCTTGTATCACTGCACGCTGACCAGACCCCTTCTGCAATTGGGTTGCGATGCCAACGCGCTAGCCCAGTTTTGCACCCGCGCTGATCCTATTTAGGCGAGTTTGTTCTAACAGCCAGCCTTCCAGATGACTCCAGACTTGGCTGTTAGCATTGTAAAGGTCGCCATCCTTTCTCTGGCATGTCTGTTCAACTAATCATCCACTTTTCTTGGGGGAAAGCTCATCCTTTACCTATTCATGGAGACTCTTTCTCCTTTATAAGCCTCCACCATTGCCATGAGCAGCTAGTTTTTGATAGATAAGTTTGGAACATATAGACTTTGATTGAGGAATTCTTAGTGCATTAGTGTTGCTCTTTGTAGGCATTTGGTGTGTTGTGTGAGGATTGCTTTGAGCTTGAGGAAGGTCATGAGTTTGTTGCCTTGTATGTGAGAGAGAGACCTCTTTGACTTGGGAGATTTGCTTCAAAGGTGAATGCTTGGAAGATATGCTGGTTGGACCCTCTAGAGAAGGACTCAGCGTCAGGACTTCGGTTGTACCTTACTCTATTTTCTGATAATAAAGATAGATGACTATTCTAATGGTTCCATTTCCATTTGTGATATGAATGACTGATGTAAATTGTATCCTTCCTGACTGATACATAGTTGTTGTTAGTAGACTTTACGCTCTTGTTCGCTCTCTCTTTGCTTGTGCAGGTGTTCGTCCGCGGGGATAGCGGAGAATTGTGATCGGCTGGAGCGAAGGAGCGAGAGGATCATCTCTTCGACAAACATAGCGTTGGAATCCAAGTAGGTTTCTCTCACCCACTTGTTAACTACAACTAGGAACCTGCAGTGTAGCATTGTTTGATTGTTGCTAGACCCCCTTTGGGCTAGTAGGGATCGCCTCTATCCGTAGAGGGGATTTACCTCTCCAACAATAACAACTCCATCGCTACATCATTTGCTGGAAAATGACTCCACTTTGGACCTATTTGTTTGTCATATTCATCAACATACTTGAATACTAATTGAAACTGAGTAGAATCTCAGTTTCTCCCTAATTATAACTTTTGTTAACATATCTACAGGATTCTAGCTAGTGTGTATCTTTTACAGCTTCAACTGTCCATCTTCCAACATTGACTGTATGAAATGGTACTTGAGTTGTATATGTTTTGTCTTGGAATGAAATATTGGGTTATTTTCAATACGAATGACACTCTAGCTATCACTATATAACTTGCCCAACTCCTGATTCTTCCCCAATTCATCCATAAACCTTTGGAACGAAATCATTTCTTTACTAGCATTTGTAGCAACAACACACTCTTCTTCCATCATTGAGAGTGCAACAACACTGCAATTTTGAAACCCAACTGATAGTTGGTCCACCTACAGTAAATACATACGCTGTGGTGCTCCTCCTATTATTTCTATCACCTTCCATGTCTGCATCAACATATCCATGTAGAGCAATGTTTGAACCACCAAAGCATAATGCTTGATTTGTGGTACCTCTCAAATACCTGAGAATTCACTTCACTACCATTCAATGTTATTTTCCTAGATTTTTCATGTACCTCCTTACAAATACCGCTACATGTGCAATATGAGGCCTTGTGCATACCATTGCATACATTAAGCTCCCAACTGTTGATGCATATGGAACTTTAAACATATAAACCATCTCTTCTTGAGTCTTGGGACACATCTCCTTACATAGTTTTAAATGGCTAGCCAAAGTTGTAGTAACTCATTTTTCATTTTGCATATTAAATATTTTCAACACCTTTTCTACGTACTCACTTTGAGACAATGTTAATTTGCGATTTTTCCTGTCTCTAGTTATTCTCATACCAAGGTTTTTTTTGCAGTACCTAAATCCTTCATTGCAAATGAATCTGGCAATTTTCTTTTGAGCACATTTATTTCCTACATGTAAGACTCTACAACAAGCATGTCATCTACATACAATAAAATTATAATTAGCTACCATCATTTGTCTTTTGAGATAAACACAATGATCAGAGTGACATCTAGTATAACCTTATTCAGACATAAACTTGTCAAATGTTAGATACCACTACCTTGGAGCCTATTTTAAGCCATACAAGCTCTTCTTCAGCCTATACACTAGCTTGTCCTTCCCTTTGACCTCATATCCTTCTGGCTACTGCATTTACATCTCTTCCTCCAAATCCCCATGGAGAAATTTCGTGTTTACATCTAACTTCTCAAGATGCAAATATTCTACTACTACTAGACTTAAAATAGTTGTGATTGAAGTGATTTTAACAACAGGAGAAAATATCTCATCAAAGTCTATACCTTTTTTCTGTGCAAACCCCTTCACCACAAGTCTATCTTTATACCTTTTTCTACCTCCATCTTCTTACTTCAACTTGTAAATCCATATATTCTGAAATGTTGTTTTACCTGTAGGAAACCTGACTAAGTCCCAAGTCTAGTTGTGTACCAAGGATTCCATCTCTTATTTCATGGCTAGCTCCCACTTCTTCCTAGTTTCTACCTGCACTTCTTCTTCATAAAATTCTAGTTCACCAGAATAAGTTAGAAATACATAATATAATTAAGGAGAGTATCGTTTAGGGGGTCTACTTATCCTAGTAGATCTTCTAACACCACTTTCAGGGATTTGAGGTGCCTCTTGTTTTTGTTCTTCTGGTTGTTGATCATTATGATTTTCAGGCATGTTTACTTTTCCTGTGATCTCATCAATCATTATGTATTCTATGTTTTCTTTTTCTTGTTTCTTTTCCTGCTTCTCATCCTTATATAAAACCTTTTCATTGAATATGACATATCTTCTCCTAGTGATTTTTTTATTTTTGTAATCATATAATCGATAACCAAAATCATTAACAACATATCTAATAAAGGTAAATTTCTTTGGTTTTGACTCAAGCTTTGTTCTACTTTCTTTATTAATGTGGACAAAGGCTTCACAACCAAAAGTCTTTAAAAATGAGTTGTTTACCTTTTTACTTGTCCATGCTTCCTCTGGAATACCTCCATCTAGAAACTTGAAGGCGCTATGTTTATTAGATAAACAATAGTACCTACAACATCTACCCCAAATTATAAAGGCAATAATGCATGCAATCTCATGCACTTTGCATGCTCCATGACTGTCATGTTCATCATTTTTGACACACCATTTTCTTGTGGTGTTCGTGGAACTGTCTTCTCTCTGCGAATTCCATACTCTCAACAATAATTATCAAATTCTTTGCTCCAATATTCACCTCCATTTTCTGATCTGACACACTTCAACCTTTTTCCCATCTCATTCTCAACCAAAGATTTCCATTTCTTGAAAGTATCAAATACATTAGATTTATTTTGAATACAATAAATCTAGGTTTTCCTGGTTGCATCATTAATAAAAGTAACATAACATTGAGAGCCACTGAAAGATGATACCTTACCAAGTCCCCATACATCTGTATGCACAAAATCTAATTTTTCATTCTTTTTTTCTTTCCCAACTCTAAGAAATTTGGCTCTCTTTTGTTTTCCATAAACACAATTCTCACGGAATTCCAAATCAACATGCTTCAAACTTGGAAAAAATTTCTTCAGTGAAGAATCTACATCCCCTTCTCACTCATGCGCCTGAACCTATTGTTAGTGTCAGTCTTTGAAACCTTCCTCCAGTGATCAAACATGCTCTTACAAAGTGATTTTAAGGTGTCAAGGTCAAATTTTGTCATTTTAGTGAGTCTTCAAGCAAAATTTGGTCACTAGGTATTAGGTCTAGGGTTTGTTTTCACTCCTTTCAAAGTTGTCCAAATGTCGGTCCATGTCATCATCCAGCTGAGTGTACCATAATTCAAAGGGTTGTCTTCATCATGTCAGGTTCCAATGGGTCATTTTACACCTTGTTCATGCTTCAGTTGTGCCTAGGTAAGGTTCATTTCCCTCTTCTAGGGTTTTGAAGGTAATTTCTCTTGGATGGTCAAATCATCAACAAAAATTATATCCTGAGGTTCATACACCTTCCCCTATACTCAATATACCTTATTAAGCACTTCTCATCATTGATATCCCTCAAATTCCTCATTTTCACACAAACCCTAGTTTCTTGCTACAATTTGACAATTTTCTAGGCTAGGCTTGTGTTTTTCCCTTTTGGACCCCTTCCCCTCACTCATTCTTTGAAATTACACTTTCTCCTGCTTCTTAACATCTCTCCCTACTTCCAAAAATTTTCTCAAGAATTTAGAAGCCCCTTATCCCCTTCATTTCACTTCATTTCAACAAATCCCCTGTTCCACACATCGAGATAAGTTTTACTCCAATGATGTTTCTGAGCAAGAAAAGATGAATTTGGGAAAACAGAAAGAGGTTTTTGTCCATGATAGGCTAAGGAAGACAAACATCCTTCCGTTTTTACACAAGTGTCATGGTTTTAGAGAAATGTCAAAAATACAGTTGCCTTAGGAGAATTGATGCACCTCTGAAGTGACCTTGGGAAACTCAAGATTTCTCCTAGCATGGTTGGCCAAATGACTTTCTTGATGAGTCAAATGATAACTAGACACAAATATATTTTTAATCATCTATCATGAGCTCAATGTTGGGTTGAGGAAGACCTTCAAAAGTTGACTGCAACAAAACTTTTCCTTTAGGCGGCCTCATTTTGCACATTTTGACCAGTCTTTGCAGATTTGACTTTTGGTAGGGAAAATGAACTTCAAATTAAAAGATTCAAATTGTGTTGGAAATTAGACTTAATAAGCTTTCCAAAAAATATCCCACGCCCAATTTGGACATTGGGAAGGCCTCCAAAAGTGTCCTGCAAAAAGCGTTATGCACCTGTCAGCTAGCGCGGCACACCTTTTGAGCGCGGCGCACTTGGTGCAGGTTTTACACTGCAATTTGAATGGGAACGATGAACCTATTGAGTGCAACACACCTAGGTAGTGGTGTGGCACACCTGCCTGCTTAGCCCAAATTTCATTCAAATAATTTTGCCAAGCTCCAAATTTATGCAATTTTCATTCAACAAGTAAGTGAAGCATTCCATAGTGCCATTGCAAAAGTTTTGACCATCATTCATGGTGTGTAAATAGGTGAAAAGGAAAACCCTAGTTTGTTGCACAGTCACATTCAAAAAACTATCTAGGGTCTCAAAGTTGTCATTGTTTATGTTTACTCCCCTTGCATCAGTTACATTCCCCTTCACTACAGTTCACTCATCTCATTTCCCCCTTCCCTCTTTCATTCACATTTATCTATTCACCTATCCGCAAAAATAAAAACCATAATACCTAATCCCACTACTCCCAAACCCTAATTGGCATATCTAAACCCTAATACCTAAGTCCTACTATCCCCAAACCCTACAAGCCCTACTCACATCACCAAACCCTACACACTTATCCTACTCACTCCCTAAACCCTACTCACATCCCTAAACCCTGTTCATACATACATTTCCACACTCCCTTCCCCATACACTCTGCCCATTCCATTTCTCCATCCTATTCCATACTATTATCCACAAACCATTCATATATAATCACATTTTTCAAAACCAAGGGAAAAAAATGGAAAGAGACAGTGAATATGACTATGATAAGTACCAAAGAAAAGGCAAAGAGAAGATGCACAAGGATGATATAGATGACAAACAAGAAAGAAAACAAATAGTTGGAGGATAAGCAAAGCCTAATGGAGCTAGAAATGTTGAAACTGAAAAAGAAAAATGACGATGAGGACCATGTCACTTTGACTTCCATTGAACAAGAGATAGAGAATGACAAGGAGTCTTGGTTGGAGAAGATGAACATGCACTTGGAGAGGCTGCTAGACAAGGCTAACAAGGAGAAGGAAATGTTGTGGCACATGGCTTTTCATTATTTGGAAAGAAACATAGTTTGCAAAGCAAGTATAAGGACTTTGAAGGCCAAGTTGAGGAAAGATTTGAGGAGGAAGAAAGAGAAAGATAAGCTCAAGATCTTAGCTAAGGCTTCCTTGGCCCAACATAGTACTTGATGCAGGTCACTCAGCGCAAATCTCAAGAAATTTGGCACAATTTTTGTCAATTTTGAATTTTTGGAGCAAAACACAGATTTTTCTGCCTGGTGCGCCGCGCCACCTGGCATGCACTTTTTCTAGGGGCCTCCTTTGGAGGAAAATTCAGCATTTTTGGATTCCCCAGGCAAAAATACGAATGCCCACAAATGGCCAAGAAATTTTGTCATGTTTTGAGCTTCCAAAAGTGTCAAAAACACCTCAAAAATGCCCTTTCTGCCCCTTTTTGACGACACAGGAAGTAGTGTTGGGAGAACTCACTTTTGGAAGGGAAAATGGACACCAAATTCATAAATTCCACCTGTTCTGGAAAGTATACAGATAGAAATTTCCAACAAGTCCACTTAGAGAAAATTTGGTGCCCGGGAAGGCCTCCAAAATTAGAATTAAAAAGGCGTGACACACATGGATAGAGGCGCGACACACAGGATGGAAAATTGACTTTTTTGCCCAAAAAACTCTGTTTTTCGCCTAGTTTTTCTCAGTTTGACTTTTCTCTCTCTCATAGTCAAACTCATGATGTAATTTGATGTAACTTAATGGATTTCAATGTAAATATGCTAAAATTTCACTCATGGAGGTAGATATATCATAAAAAGGTAGCTTGAAACTAAATGAGTTAGTTTCCTAGGTTTTAGAGGCAAGTTGTTCCACTGCCTACTTTTCAATTCTTAGTTTAGATCTTGTTGAAACAGCTCCTAAAGTCATGAATTAGACCCCTAAAGCCTAGAATGAGTTGTTTGTTTCCTATATCTAGTAGTTTTTCAGTCATTGGTAAAGGTTGGACTCTTGTGAATGCTTTGATCATTATTGTACATTCATCTCTGTAGTTTAGCAAAGGAATAGACCAGGGTTTGCAGCATTTTGTCGGATTCTTGTGGCAAGTTGATTTGGTATTGTTTTTCCTTCTGTAATTCAAGTTTACATGTGTTTATGTATGCAATTATCTCTCTCTTTTTAGCTGATCTAAATGAATCAAGGATAAAGGTAGAAATCATTGATGTTGCAGTGCTCTACCTAAGGCTTGTTTAGTTTTTCATATTTTCAACTGTTTGAAGAGGATTCCTTAGACTCTCATGCCCTCTTCAACTCCTCATCAGTCTTAAGACTCTCCATCTCACTTAATTCATAGTACTAAACCATTTTCTGACCTCTCCCCACAAAAATCTCTGCCAGACTGACTCCATTCCCTGGACCCAAATCTGCCTTTCACATTTAAGCCAGCAAACCAACATTAAATTCAATTAAACTCCTCTAAGCATATACCTAGCCTAAAATTATTCTTTATATTAGTCATCTCAAGCCTTACTTGCCATATTCTCTTTGAGATTGACAAGAAGAGAGCCTTCTCCCGACCTGGTAGGGCTAGCTACCAGGTTAAGCGTGGTTTGATGTTACCTTAGACCTGCCTTTCTCAGCCTGAGGTAGATTTAGGCCCATAACACCTATGGTGCCACAATGTTGCATCTTCTTCTATATATTTTAAAGCATTAACGAAATTATAAATACCATTGCATAAATAAAACGTACCAACATTTTCTCCTTTTTCTATTACCAAGGCTCCTTTAGTTACCTTCTAGGTTTTGTCTATAAAATTAGTTACAAAACCTTCACCTCCTAATTGCTCTGTTAAAATTAGATTTGTCTTCATATCTAGAACATGCCTTACCTCCTTCAATAGCCATTGGTTTCCATTTTGTTGTTTTATGAAAACTTTACCCATTCCAATTATTTTATAGGGTTTATCATCACCCAAACGAACCTGTCCAAAATATCCTTGAACATAATCATGAAAATTTTCCTATTAGGTGTGACATGGAATGAGGCCCCTAAATCTACCACCCAGGCATCAATAATATTTTTTAATGAAAGAATCAAAGCATCTTGAAACACATCACCTGTCACATTTTCTTCATGATTGTTTTCTTGCTATGCATCTCCTTTTCCCTTCCGAGACTTGCATTCTTTCTTCAGGTGTCCTTTCTTCCCACATTTCTAGCACATTATCCCCGATCTAGACTTGGATCTTCCTTTCCTTGACTTAGTGTGATATTCTTGGATCTTTCCTCTTTCCATTTTTCTTCCCTAGAATCTGCAACCAAAGCATTACTTGATGTCTCACCATTTTTTGTCACATTTCCTCGCTAAGAATTGCACCAACAACATCATCAAAATTTAAAGTACTATATCTAGATTTAGAGTTACTAATGACCATAACTAAACCATTCCAACATTCTAGAAATTAGCAGAAAAATAACAGAGCCCTAACTTCATCATCAAAATTTACCCCCACAAAACATAACTGACGGGTAACCGTATTAAATTCATCTAATTGATCAGCAACAGATTCACCTTCTGACTTATTCATATTAAATAAACACTTCATAAGAAATACCTTATTTGAGGCCCAGGGTTTCTCATATAGTTTGGTCAATGCCAACATTAAACCCTTTATTTTCATTTCGTTTGAAATATTAAAGGCTATCGACACTGCTAGGAACAACCGTATTGTGCCAAATGCCTTTCTATCAAGAATATCCCATTATGTGTTAGTCATATTTGCCGATTTCTTTGTCTTTCCACTCAATGGTAGGTATAGATTTTTCTGATACAGATAATCTTCCATCTGCATCTTCCATAGCTGGTATTTTTTGCCATTAAATTTTTTGACCCTACAACTACCATCTTCTACCATTTCTCCCACTCAAACCAAGAACCCTTCTTTCCTACAAGTTTATCAGCCAAATAGACCTTCAACTCCAATACAAGTTGTTAAAAAATTATATATTATAGAGAAATATACCACATAAAATATTGCAAAAATATACACACAGAAAATGCATAAAACAAGAGACACACAAATATACGTGGTTCACCCAATTTGGGTTACATCCATGGAGAAACAGCTAGTACTTCCATTATATTATCCAGCAAAATGAAGAGATACAGCCTACAAAAAATCTATTATAATTTCATATTCACTCTAACAAATCTCCTCTCTCTTTCTCACCCAGAATACACATATACATAGCCGCTATACAATTCCCTCATATACAACAATGGGTTGCCTTCTAGGGAAAAAAACCATAAATTAAACATAACTTCTACCGTCAGATCATATGCCTAATGAACGACTCATATTGACTACGAAATTACAATATCGAGGAAATTTTACATCTTCCACGAGGTCCAATTTAGAAATACCTCTAAATAAAGAAGACAATCGGGCTCCACACCCAACATTAGTTATGCTCATTTACGCACATAGTAAAAGAAATATTTATATCTATCATTTAATATATGTGTGTTAGTCGACTAAGAGAGGACAAGTCCTAAATTACATTAATAAATCTCGCATGGAATGAATAATTGATACAGTTCAAATGGTGAAGGCACAGGGAAATCGAGGTGGTGGAGGATCATCACAAGGACCTCCTACAAATAACCCATTGTCATCACCAAAGCTAGCTCTCATCTTGCATTCCCTAGAAGTAATTAATGAGACTTTACGAGGGTGACAAACAATTGATGTGGAAGTGGATCACCCTACATCAGGGTAGGGAAATACTGAGGGATTAAGAGACTCCGATAGAGGACCTCCAATCAAGAACATTACTAGGGAGATCCAAAAAATTAATCTCCCAGAGTTTGTTGGAGGTCGTGCTAGTGAACGAGCAGAAGCTTGGTTAGAAGGAACGAGAAGGTGCTTCACACTCAGAGATTATACTTCGAACTCAAAAGCGAAATTAACAATATTCCAACTCAGAGACACTGCTCTGAATTGGTGGGGTAACTTAGAATGTCAGATAAACCTCACTCTAGACACAGTTACCTAGGAGTTATTTGAGGAGAGATTGAGGAAAAAGTACTTACCATCATATGATGAAGAAAAACAGGTAGTAGCCTTCCATGCTTTGGTACAGCGAAACCACACAGTGGAAGAATATGAGATTAGATTCATGGAATTGGTCAAGTATGTCTCCTACATGGATACTGATCAATGCTAAGCGAATCTTTTCATTTATGGGTTGAACCATAATATTACGGCAATGGTGCAGACGTGGAAACCATCCTCAATTGCAGAAGTTGTTGAATAGGCTCGTTATGTTGAATAGAACATAGATTTAAAAGGTGGAAACAAAACAAATTTTCCACAACAACTAAGGCTTATGGGGAAGGATCCTCGTACCTTCTCTAGGGGAGGAAGCTTGAGGCCACCACCATATGGAAACAGGGTTGTACCCAGAGCACTAATAGTGGGGATTTTAATGGCTACCAATGCAGTTTCACGGACAACTTTGAGGACTCATGCAAATCATGGTCAGACACAAGGAGCCATAAGCAGGGGTAGGGATCTCAGGGGAAGGAGCTCTTTCCAAAGAACTCCACAACATTATATTCAGAGTCTAGCTTGGATCACTTGTTTGGGATGTGGGGGACCTCATTACTAACATGAATTTCCTGAGTTACAAACTGGTAAAAACCATAGAGAAGGAAAAAAAACAATGGTGGGAGTAAGCAGGAACCATCAAATTTATGCAGCAGTTGATAACCAACAAGTTGAACACCAATCTATCATGGTAGAAACCTTGGGTATGATAAACAATGTAAAAGTGAAAAAATTGTTTGATTCTAGTGCTACAGATAGTTTCATTTCATAAGTTTCATTAGAAAAATGTGGGTTGGCAGTCTATGAGCACGATGACTTTAAACAAGTCGAAATGGCTTATGGGATAAAACATGTTGTAGGACCTAGTCTTGACCAATGTTAGTTGAACCTCAGGGTGTGTATAACTAAGTTGAAGGGATACGTCACAACATTATGGATGTACGATGTCATCATCACAATGGACTCACTAAAAGCTCATCGAGCTTTGGTAGATTGTTTAAAAAAGAAGGTGATTTGTTTAGATGATGAAGGTAGGTAAATTGAGATTTGTGGTATAAAGAGAGGAGTACCCCTACGATTCATCTCCATGATGAAGGTGAAACGTTTTCTCTGGCAACGTTGTAAAATATATGTGGTCAAGGGTGCAAGTGACCAAAAAGGACCCTCCCTATATCAACGCCCAATTTTTTTAGAGTTCAAGGATGTTTTTCTTAAAGAATTGCTTGGATTACCTCTTGTAAGGGAGATCAATTTCACAATTGATCTAAAACCTGGTGCAAAACCAATATCTAAGACACCTTACAGGATGATAGCTGCAAAACTTTGTGAGTTGTAGATGCAATTAAAAGAGATTTTAGACTTGGGATTTATCAAACATAGTATTTCACCTTGGGGTGCACCAATGATTCTCATTAAGGGGAAGGATGGTTCCTTAAGGTTAAGCATATATTATAGGGACCTGAGTAGAGTCACAATAAATAATATGTACCTGATACCTAGAATAGATGACCTATTTGATCAAATGAAGGGAGCATTAATTTTCTCAAAGATCGATCTATGATCTGGATACAACCAATTGAGGATTAAGGAATGTGACATCGCAAAACTACATTTTGAACTTGGTTTGGGCACTACGAGTTCATAGTTGTTCCATTTGGTTTGAACAATGCAACAACAGTATTCATGAGCCTCATGAATGTTGTGTTCAAGAAGTATTTGCACCAATTTGTGCAAGTCTTTCTAGACTATATTCTTGTGTATTCCAAGAAGGAAAAGGAGCATGAAGAGCACCTAAGGGTTGTATTAACTTCCTTAAGGGAAAATCAATTGTATGGAAAATTGTCAAAATGTTCCTTCTTTCAGAAGAAAATTCATTATCTTAGGCACGTCATTTCAAGAGAATGGATTTCAGTTGACTCAGAAAAGGTAAAGGCCATAATGGATTGGCCAGTATCGAAAAATGTTCATCAGGTGCATAGTTTTATGGGGATATCAGGTTATTATCACAGGTTTGTGGAAGGGTGTTCGAGGTTTTCAAAAGCTATCACCACATTACAACGGAAATGGGTTAGGTATGAATGGACATATGAATGTGACACTGCACTCACTGAACTAAAGAGGTTACTAAATAGTGCACCGATCCTTCAAGTACCAAACATGTAAGGATTGGGAGTGGTATTGATGCAAGAAGGTGGAATAATATCTTAAACATATAGAAAATTGAAGAAACATGAAGATTTGTATCCTACCCATGACTTAGAGTTAGAAGCAGTAACACTAGCTTTGAAACTATGGAGACACTACCTCATTGGGAGAAGATTTGAGTTAAGAACAGATCAACAAACCATAAAGAACCTCTTCACTCAAAGGGATTTGAATGCTAGACATAGGCAGTGGAGTGAATTCATGGGTGAGTATGATTTTGGGATCTCCTACATTAAGGGAAAGGAGAATGTCATGGTGGATGCACTAAGCACGAGCCCATGAACCTTCTCCCTAGTACCCTTGAGGGTTAATTTGAGGGATAATATGTTGGAAAACTCTTTGAACATAGTTGGTATATAAAGGTTATATCAACACTCCAAAATCAGAAGTAGATAGAACCAAAGTTTGAGTGTTATGTCCTTGAATGATATAGAATATTGAGATTTGAAGGGAGAATGTACATCCCTAAGGAAGGGGGTATAACAAGAACCATCCTTAAGGAGTCACATAGAGCACTATATTGTGAAAATCCTAGAGTGAAGAAGATGCATGCATACATGAAGAAACTCTTCTTTTGGCAGGAATGAAGCACAACATAGTCCAGTTTGTTGCCAAATGTCTTGAATGTGAATGAGTGAAGATTGATCATCACCATCCAGTAGGATGCCTACCACCACATGGCATCCCTATGTCTAAACGGGAGGTCATTTCTACAGATTTTTCTGTGGGCTTCCCACTCACTTAACAGAGGCATAATGCTATATTGGTTGTAGTTGATAAATTGACCAAAAGTGCCAATTTCATCCTAGTGAGAGACACTTATGATCTGAATTTAAATAAGAACACAAAAAATTACATACATAACCATAAATACAAGGATGCAATAGAAATAACACTTTATTTAATTAATATCAAATACTGAAACATTCTTACAAACATAATGGCAATAAGACTAGCTTGGACGATGGTAGCTTATCTCTAAGAAGAGATGTGGTGGCTACATGCCCTTAAACTGTGTTACAATGAGGCTCAAGGGCCTATTCATGATTAAAAACTTGAGAAAACCCTAAACAACCAAAACTCTAACCCCAAGAGATGTAACGCTAAGCGTTTGTGGGCCCTGTTGGGGTTAGTTGGGTATCCAACTTCCGAGGGTCGTAACTTGGTCATATTATCTCTGTTTGGCGCGTATGATACCTTGTTGGAAAGGTCCATTTGAGTACTACAATTTTTTATATAAGAACTTCCCTATGGCTATGGCCCTATGGTAGACCTCAAAAAAATTTATTTAGGGGGTTAAAACTGCTCCAGAACTTCAAGACCTGAAAAATGCTAAAAGTAGTAAGTGTTGAAATAAAGAAGGAAGCAATTGAAACCAATTGGAGGTCTAGATGCAATAGGTGGGTGGCCACCAATATCCACCTGGATCATTCCTCCCCCCTTAGAAAGAAATGGTTCCCATTGCATGTAGAGCCTCCATGAGGTGAGGAAATTTTTGTTGAACCTAGTCCCTAGTGAGCCACTTGCCTTCGTGCAGGAGTTGGCTAGCTTTGACAACCCAATATAGTTGGACCTTTTGCTGGCGAGTGTTCTTGACCTGTGTATCCATAATCTGATCAGTTGTGGCTTGTTCCACGTAGTTTGGGTTTAACTTTGTTGGTGTGAGTTGTTATGCAATGTATGATGTGTCTAGTAATGGTGGGAAGTATGGTCAAAAGCAGTCCACTTTGAACACTAGGTGTAGATGAAGGAATGGGGGAATGTTTAGCTCAAAAGCATTATCTCCCACAACCTTAGTAATGGTGTAAGGACCATATCAGAGTGGTGTGAGGTTCCAACGGGCTCCAGTAAGGCATTCTTTATGAAAATAAAACCAAACTCTATCACCCACCTGAAACTTGTGTGGCACCCAATGTTTATCGTGTCACTACTTGTACTTAGAATCTGACTTCTCCTAAATTTCATGAACCTACTGGCGGATGTGTTGGATGCATTCAATAAATATGGTTGCTTTATCAACCGTAGAGAATATATGTGTGGATTTGGTCTATGTAGTCACATAAGGCATGACAACATCAGTCAGACACAATGGTTCAAATCGTAGACCTACTTGAAAGGGACTACGACGAGTCAAGCAATGGAGAGATTTATTATAACTGTGCTACACATATTGAAGAATATAA
>APFE031589013.1:76621-116316 GCA_000404065.3 Pinus taeda | reverse complement strand
TATATTTATTGAATTGTTATAAAAATAATAGATTTTGTGGGATCAAAGTCTAAATTAATCATATTATTTAATGCTCACGAAATTTATCTTATTTTTTGTAAGCTTAAGCATAGATAAAAATTAGATCAATAAAGTTAGTATATTTAATGTAGTTTATCTTATTGTAAAAATTAATTAATTACATTATTATTATAATATTTAAAAACATACATTATCAAGTTTTAAATTAATAACTTAAATCATATACACATTTCAAAATTTTGGAAATTTATATTTATATTTATAATATTTTATACTTAATTTCACTTAATTATTACAAATTCCGAAAACTTTAATTTTAAAACAGTGACTAATCAATCCCATGTCTCTTTTACCTTCAAAGATATATTATTGGACCTTTCAATTCTTTCATAATCACTCGAACTTTTAACTTTAAGCTATATCCATTTATCATATTAAAACATTTAGGAGAGATTAACAAATAAAATGTGAGTGGAAGTTTCACTTATTTAAAGATTTGTTTAGAGAAATTTTCAGCAAAATCACATAGTTAATTATTTGTCGACGCGTTTCGAACCAACCAGTGTGGTTCATCGTCTGGACAAGTTGAAGATCCAGATCCAGAGCAGCGAGTTAACCGGTGGTTTGTTTTATTTTTTCCCTGGTTAACCTACCTCCATAAATACAATAGTAATTTAATATTAAATTAGTTATAGGAAGTTTGACTGGGGTCCTTGGGTGGAAAAGTAGCCGTTAGACTTTTTAGACGTTTGAGTCTCTGCTTGGACTATTTAACTCGCTGCTCTGGATCTGGATCTTCAACTTGTCATGACGATGAACCACACTGGTTGGTTCGAAACGCGTCGACAAATAATTAACTATGTGATTTTGCCGAAAATTTCTCTAAACAAATGTTATGGATCACAGAAGTCTAAATTCATTGATTATTTAAAGATGTTAGAGATGTTCAAAAGAGAGGAAAAGAGTTATGTGGGTAATCTTCCTACAATTATTATGAAGTAGAGTGTTTTCTGATCCATGTGATTTCTGATCTTTCAGATTTATCCCTTTTTGTTGTTTGGTTTCACCCATGCATTTGAGTATGTAATGGAGATATAGGGTTGAGTATATTTTTACAAGTCCCCTGGAGCAGAGACATAGTTGTTAATAAGAGAGAGACAAAGTAATCTCTGCACCAGAATTGTCATAATAAGATGTCTAACCATGCAAGCGGTGTGTCTAAAGACTTGGCAGCCCAGAATTGTTTGGACAACGATAATAAATGGACATTATCACACGGTGCAAAGCCAAATGCCGACACTCATCCTGAAAGTTATGAAGAGCCAGGTGCCCAGATTCACTTTGAGAATAAAAGAAAGCTAGATGTCAAGATTCGATCAGAAAGTTATGAAGAGCTAGTTCCCCATATTCACTCCAAAAGTTATGAAGAGCTAGTTGCAGAGATTCACTCTGAAAGTTATGAAGAGGCCGTTTGATCTAGGTGGATCTTTAGACACCATGGCATGAACACTTAAAAATCAAAGTGATCATAATGATGTTGAACTAGGACCAGATCGAAGAGCTCATCTTCCTGATCATGGAGGTGCAAGCAGTTCGTCAATCCGAGTCCAGATGGCGAAGTTATTGCGAAATGAAGGTTAGTTTGTTCCTATGGAAAATGGGGCATTTTCCTTTAAAAAATGGGTTTTTGGCCTTATAAGGCAAATCACAATCGGCATAGTGCAAAGGGCAGACTAAGGCGGGCCTTTAGGACCCCCGATCAGTGATATCGGAGTCAAGGGCATGATAGATGCGATATCGGTGCTTTACAGTGATGCGATCGATGCTTTACAGTTATGGGATCGACGATGAATGGGACTTTAGACCCTGCGATTAGAGATCACCGAAGGACCCAGGCCACAATGATAGCAATATAGCGATTAAATCGGAGCTATCCAATCCAGAACCAATCAACGGTCCAGATCTGTCGGCGAGATCGGTGACCTGCTATCCCGACTTGTGATATATCTCAGACCCAATAAGTTTATAGGCTCGATTTTATAAATTGCGAAATCATAACTGTCAGATTTTTCAATGATTTTCATTGCCTTTCCAGGGTTTTGTCATATCGTTGTAAAATTATAAAGTCCTACCTTTAATGGTTGTTGTGCCCGCCAATTGTTCTATACAAACGACTTCTATTACGAGCAATAGACCTCTGATTTTGACGCACTGCCCTATCCAAAAAATGTGTTATAGAACACGATGGGTAATAGAGATGCGAGGGGGGTGTGCCAAAGGAAGAGAGCCTGTACTAGAGAGCCAAAAAGACTATTAATGGTGACCATAGCATGAATGTAGAGAGCCGAGGAAGGCGAAAGACTATGTAAACAATGCGCGCGCCAAGATGGTAAGCCCAAGCGGCTGCGTGGAAAGGCTATGAGGAAGAACCTTGAGAGTTTGTGTACCAGAGAGAGCTTGAAGCTAGCGCAGTGCTTGAACCCCAAAAATCCATAGAGCCATTTAATCTATAGCGCAGATAGCCATAGAGGCACAATGCTTGAAATTCAGGCAGATCCAGAGCTGCAGTGACATAAGCCAGAGTGCTACAGAGCCGAATAGCCAGAGAGCTACAAAAGCCTACAGTCTAGAGCAGTTCCTCCCTTCATGATCGATTATTCTTCTATGATCAATTCCTCTTTATGATCGATTCATCTATTGATTAATGCTTCTTTAATCAGTTCTTCTTCAATCGCTTATTCTTCTTGCGTATTGATGCTATGAGATCAATGTTTGAGCAAGCTTCAACACATTGATAGTTGCTTTAGAGCAACGCTTCTTCATATGGCCATTCATAGTGAAGCTGTGACAGATTGGGAGCGCACTGTGCCTGCATAATGATGATGTGAGCATATGTTCACTATGGATTGTTTTATCCACTTCTTCATTCATATCTTTAGATGGCCGATGGTTGGTGTGAGGTATATGATTATTTCATATATTTCTTCTTTTACATTATGCTACAGATCCTAGATTGATATTGATGCAAAATCTTCTTTATTTCTGTGTTGTTATGATTCCTTGCTTCATGTTATGAGGAATATTTATATGATTTACTTTACACTTAGAGACCCCTTGTTGTATATTGCTGGGATACTCTTGTTGTCATCGTGTATGTGTTTTTCTTTGACATCCCTTTTGTGCCTTGTTAGCAGGATGCACACCATACATGTTTTGTGTCATATTGATAGGAGTTTTGATTGAGAGTTCTAGTTGTGGAATATCTCTTAGAGCCACTCCTGCATGAGGGCATTCTTCCTTATATGATCGAGACAACAAACTCTTGTGTACATCACTTTTATTGACAATACCTAATGCAGCGGCCTACACCACCTTGACTAGGGCCCAGAGACATAGTCCCTCCTGGAAGAACTCTATTAACAACGGCTTATGTTTCCATGTGCTGATGATTATATTGTTCTTCTTATTTTCCACATGCACTTGTATTCATTAACCTTCTTTTAAAAATCAATTTTAACACATCATGAAAGTAAAAGGCCTTGGTAAGGTCCTTCTTCACACCTGGACCTGGATCAAGTGGTATCAGAGCAGGTCTTAACATTGATGTGAATTGTAGCATGAACAATGGAATGTGCCATGACAGAGGATGAAAGACCGATGTGCGAGACCATGCTCGACATCTCCAAGAAACTGGAAATTGTGTATGAAACTCTACATAAAGAAATAGAGGAAAAGCAGTGGTTACAACTTTATTTAAAAGCCACAAAAGAGGCCATGGAGGAATTGAAGCAAGACAGACATAATCTTCAAAGAAAGAATGATAAATTGAAGATGCACTTACACGAAGAGAAAGAGGAGAAGCAGAATTTGCTACTACAACTGCAAGCAAAGGATGAATTCTTGGAAAAGCTGCAGCGAGACCCATGTGAGGTAAAAAGTAGTTCTCCATCTTCATGTACATCGGCTAATGATGATTTCGCTGTGTTTGAAAATCATACCACAGGAATTGGCTCCAAATTGTTGAAGAGAATGGGGTATGAAGGAAAAGGGTTGGGAATTAATGGCCAAGGCATTATCAATCCCATCAAAGTAGAGGAATTACCCCATCAGGCAGGACTTGGGTATGTCACGAAAGAAGTTGGGGAATGCGATCCACCAACAACGAATGATGATCATCCCTCATTAGTTCTTTCCAAATAGAAAGAGAAGGTAAAAGATGTTGATTTCCTTTTGATTTCATATTCTCATAGTATGATGTCTGTTGGAGATTTGGAGATCCCGATTACAGGGACAAATATGAGGTTCCTTGCAAAGACAAGGCACGAGGAGAAAGAGCTTGGTGGTAACAACCAAGGCATGACCCAAACTTTGTAGGTTATGCATGAACCTTGATTTTCAGGTTCGAGGTACACCAAAGGAGAGTGCTCAAAGGTGTCAGAGTTTTCTGAGACATCGTCGAGGAAAAAGAATGATGGGAAAACATCCCCATCATCCCATGGTAGTTTCCATCGCAGGGAGAGAGCCGAGGCAAGCTCTCATCGCCATACTGACATCAGAAATGGGAAAGAAAGGTATAATCACTTTCAATCTTGAAATTTTCATTATGATCATGTTGTTAATAATGAACGAAGACAAAGGCATAAAAAAACATGCACTTTTTGTGGTTTAGCTAACCATACCTTTTCCAAGTGTTGGAAAAGGATGGCAGCACTCAAAAAGATGAGGTGTGAAAAACCCTCGCAACAACAGGTTAAGCAGATATGGAGGAAGAAAACGTATTGTAGCCATTGCGACAGACATGGCCATGAGAGAGCCACTTGCTAGAAGCTCCATCCGGAGCAACACCTTAAAGACAAAGCGTTGGTGTGTGAAGCAGAAAGAGTAGTTGTTTGACAAGCAAAACCACCTCAAAGAGGTGACCCATTCACATTGATAAGTGAAAAATGGTTTTTTTTTACATGCTGTAGTTTCATGGTCATTTTTTGTAAATCATTTGTTGCATTTTAAAGCGTAAACGTGATGATGTGTTTCCATCATGTAGTCAGCAACAATGATGTTTGGTCATATTTTGAGTTGCATGTTAAAACTCTAAAAGAAATGTTATGTTTCCCCCACTTGTTAGAACAATCATGTTTGGCCTTTATGTATGTAAATCATGCATTGCAATGATGATGAATTTTCCATCACTTTTTGAAGCAACCATGATGGGTTGGCCTTGTTGTCATATCTAGAGTATTTGCATCCATCTTATTGTAAACTTGACCACCGAGTATGAGTTATAAAATCATGGCAAGTATGGGACGTTTGGGTTCTTTAGTTTGGTCATGTCCTTTAAAGCATGTAATTGCAAATCCATGTACTACAGGTTGCAGATGTAGTAGGTGTCGGTTCGTCACTTAAGGCTCCGAAGAACAAAGGTGAAGGAGATGGAAGCAAGACCTTTTTAGGACATTGGTGATGCAGATAGGGTACAGAGAAGGATGCAGATTACTTTTTATGCTTTTGGAGGACCAAAATCTCCTTAGTGGGGAGGATCGATCTAAGCAGATCTTGAGACACCATGGCATGAACGCTCAAAAATCAAAGTGATTAGAATGATGTTGAACTACGACTAGATCAAAGAGCTCATATAACTGATCATGGAGGTGTGAATGGTTCATCAATCCGAGTCTGGATGATGAAGTTATCGCAAAATAAAGGTCAACTTGTTCCTAAGGAAAATGAGGCATTTTCCTTTAAAAAATGGGTTTTTTGCCTTATAAGGAAAATCGCAATCGGCATAGTCCTAATGGTGGACTTAAGGCAGGCCTTTAGGACCCCTGATCAATGATATCAGAGTCAGGGGCATGATAGATGCAATATTGGCGCTTTACAATTATGCAATCGACACTTGACAATTATGCAATCGACAATGAATGAGACTTTAGACCCTGCGATTAGTGATCGTCGATATCAGCAATCGGAGCGATCGATGATCGGTGTCGGCACATGCCCTTGTATCGATGAAGGACCCGGGCCATAGTGATAGCAATATAGTGATTAAATTGCAGCCATCTAATCCGAAACCGATCAACAGTCTAGATCTATCAGCGAGATCAGCGATTGACGATCGGCAACCTATGATCCTGAATTGTGATATATCCCAAACCCGATAAGTTTATAGGCTCAATTTTATAAATTTTGAAATCTGAACTGTCGGATTTTTCAATGATTTTCAGTGTTTTTTCGGGGTTTTTTCATATCGTTGTAAAATGATAAAAGGCCTATTTTTAATGGTTGTTCCACCCACCGATTTTTCTATACAAATGGCTTCTATTACGAGCAACAGACCTCCGATTGTTACACACTACCCTGTCCCAAAAACATGTTATAAAACACGATGGGTAATAGAGATGCGAGGGGGGCGTGCCAAAGGAAGAGAGCCTATACTAGAGAGCCCAAAAGACTGCTAATGGTGACCAGAGCATGCATGTAGAGAGGAAGGCGAAAGACTATGTAAACAATGGGCATGCCAGGATGACAAGCCTGAGTGGCTACTTGGAAAGGCTATGAGGAAGAAGCCCGAGAGTCTGCGTGCCAAAGAGAGCTTGAAGCTAGTGTAGCGCTTAAACCCCATAAAGCCATAGAGCTATTTAATCTATAGCGTAGATAGCCATAGAGGTGTAACGCTTGAAATTTAGGCAGATCTAGAGCTACAGTGGCATAAGCCAGAGCACTATAGAGTCGAATAGCCAAAGAGCTACAGAAGCCGACAGTCCAGAGCACTTCCTCTCTTCATGATCGATTATTCTTCTATGATCATTTCCTCTTTATGATCGATTCATCTGTTGATTAATGATTATTTGATCGATTCTTCTTCGATCACTTATTATTCTTAAGTATTGATGCTGTGAGATCAGTGTTTGAGAAAGCTTCAGTACTTTTATAGTTGCTTCAGAGTAGCACTTCCTCATATGGCCATTCATAGTGAGGTCGTGATAGATTGGGAGCGCACTATGCCTGCACGATGATGATGTCAACAGATGTTCACCGTGGATCATTTTATCCACTTCTTCATTCGTATCTTCAGATGGCCCGTGCTTGGTGTGAGGTATATGATTATTTAAGATATTTCTTCTTTTACATTATGTTACAGATCCCAGATTGATATTGATGCATGATCTTATTTATTTTCATGTTGTCATGATTCCTTGCTTCATGTTATGAGGAATCTTTATATGATGTATTTTATGCTTTGAGATCCCTTATTGTATGTTGCTGGGATACTCTTGTCGTCGTTGTGCATGTGTTTTTCTTTGACATGCCTTTTGTGCCTTGTTAGCGGGATGTGCACCATACATGTTTTGTGTCATACTGATAGGAGTTTTGATTGAGAGTTCTTGTTGTAGAATATCTCTTAGAGCCACTCTGTGTGAGGGCATTCTTCCTTGTATGATCGAGACAACAAACCTTGTGTACATCACTTTTATTGAAAACACCTAATGCAGTGGCCTATGCCACCATAACTGGGGCCCGGAGACGTAGTCCCTCCTAGATGAACTTTGTTAACAATGGCTTATGTTTCCATGTGTTGATGATTATATTGTTCCTCTTCTTTTCCACATGCACTTGTATTCCTTAACGTTCTTTTAAAAGGAAATTTTAACACATCATGAAAGTAAAAGGTCTTGCTAAGGTCCTCCTTCACATCCGAACCTGGATCAAGTGGTATCAGAGTAGGTCTTAACATTGATGTGAATTGCAGCGTGAACAATGGAACGTGCCATTACAGAGGATGAAAGAGCGATGTGTGAGACCATGCTCGACATATGCAAGAAAGTGGAAATTGTGTATGAAACTCTACAGAAAGAAATAGAGGAAAAGGAGCAGTTACAACTTCAGTTGAAAGCCATAGAAGAGGACATGGAGGAACTGGAGAAAGATAGACATAATCTTCAAATAGAGAATGATAAATTGAAGATGCGCTTACATGAAGAGAAAGAGGAGAAGTAGAATTTGCTACTACAACTGCAAGCAAATGACGAGGCCTTGGAAAAGCTATAGCAAGACCCATGTGAGCTAAAAAGTAGTTCTCCATCTTCATGTATATCACCTGATGATGATTTCACTGTGTTTGAAAATCATACCACAGGAATTGGCTCCAAATTGCTGAAGAGAATGGGGTATGAAGGAAACGGCTTGAGCATTAATGGCCAAGGCATTATCAATCCCATCAAAGTAGAGGAATTACCCCATCAGGCAGGACTTAGGTATGTCAAGAAAGAAATTGGGGAATGCGATCCACCAAAAACTAATGATGAGAAACCCTCATTAGATCTTTCCAAATTGAAAGAGAAGGTAAAAGATGTTGATTTCCTTTCGATTTCATTTTCTGATAGTATGATGTCTATTGGAGATATGGAGATCCCAATTATAGGGACAAATATGAGGCTCCTTGCAAAGACAACGCGCGAGGAGAAAGAGCTTCCTGCTAACAACCAAGGCATGACCCAAACATTGGAGGTTATGCATGAACCTCGATTTTCAGGCTCGAGGTACACCAAAGGAGATTGCTCAAAGGTGTTAGAGTTGTACGAGACATCGTCGAGGAAAAAGAATGATGGGAAAAGATCCCCGTCATTCCATGGCAGTTTCCATCACAGGGAGAGAGCTAAGGCAAGCTCTCATCGCCATACTGACATCAACAACAACAAAGGAAGGTATAATCACCTTCTATCTTTGAATTTTCATTATGATCATGTTGTCAATAATGAACGAAGACAAAGGCATAAAAAAAAATCACTTTTTGTGGTTTACCTAACCATACCTTTTCCAAGTATTGGAAAAGGATGGTAGCACTCAAAAAGATGAGGTGTGAAAAACCTTCGCAACAGTAGGTTAAGTAGATATGGAGGAAGAAAACATACTTTAGTCATTACGATAAACATGGCCATCAGAGAGCCACTTGTTGGAAGCTCCATCCAGAGGACTACCTTAAAGACAAAGCGTTAGCGTGTGAAGCAGGAAGAGTAGTTGTTCGACAAGCAAAACCACCTCAAAGAGGTGACCCATTCACATTGATAAGTGAAAAATGGTTTTTTTGACTTGTTGTAGTTTCATGGTCATTCTTTGTAAATCATTTTTTGCATTTCAAAGTGTAAATGTGATGATGTGTTTCCATCACGTAGTCAGCAACAATGATGTGTGGTCATGTTTTGAGATGCAGGTTAAAACTCTAGTAGAAATGTTATGTTTCTCCCACTTGTCAAAACAATCATGTTTGGCCTTTATGTATGTAAATCATGTGTTGTAGTGATGATGAGTTTTCCATCACTTTTTGAAGCAACCATGATGGGTTGGCCTTGTTGTCATATCTGGAGTATTTGCATCTGCCTTATTGTAAACTTGACCACTGAGTATGAGTTATAAACTCATGGCAAGTATGGGACGTTTGGGTTCTTTAGTTTGGTCATGTCATTTAAAGCATGTAATTGCAAATCCACGTACCACAGGTTGCAGATGTAGCAGGTGTTAGTTCGTCACTTAAGGCTCCGAAGAAAAAAGGTGAAGGAGATGGAAGCGAGACTTTGTTAGGACATTTGTGATGCAGATAGGGTACAAAGAAGGTTGAATATTACTTTTCATGCTTTTTAAGGACCAAAATCTCCTAAGTGGGGAGGATTGATCCAGGTGGATGTTCAGACACCATGGCATGAATGCTTAAAAATCAAATTAATCAGAATGATGTTGAACTAGGACCAAATCGAAGAGCTCATCTTCCTGATTATGGAGGTGCGAACAGTTCATCAATCTGAGTCCGGATGATGAAGTTATCGCAAAATGAATGTCAGCTTGTTCCTATGGAAAATGAGGCATTTTCCTTTAAAAAATGGGTTTTTGGCCTTATAAGGCACATCGAAATCGGCATGGTCCAAAGGGAAGACTTAAGGCGGGCCTTTACGACCCCTAATCAGTGATATCAGAGTTAGGGGCATGATAGATGCGATATTGATGCTTTACAGTTAAGCGATCGACGCTTTACAATTATGCGATCAATGATGAATGGGACTTTAGACCCTGTGATTAGCGATCGCCGATATCGGCGATTGGCGTTGGCACATGCCCATGTATCAACGAAGGACTCAGGCCGCAGTGATAATGATATAACGATTAAGTCACAGCCGTCCGATCCAGAACCGATCAACAATCTAGATCTATTAGTGAGATCGGCGATCGACGATCGATGACTTGCGATCCCGGCTTGCGATATATCCCGGAGTCGATAAGTTTATATTCTCGATTTTATAAATTTTGAAATTTGAACTGTCCGATTTTTCAATGATTTTCAGTGTTTCTCCAGGTTTTTGTCATATCATTGTAAAACGATAAGAGGCCTATTTTTAATGGTTTCTGCGCTCGCCAATTGTTCTATACAAACGACTTCTATTGTGAGCAACAAACCTCCGATTTTTACGCACTGCCCTGTCCCAAAAACATGTTATAAAACACGATGGGTAACAAAGATGCGAGGGGGGCATGCCAGAGGAAGAGAGCCTGTACTAGAGAGCCCAAAACACTACTAATGGTGACTAATTTATTATTTATTTTGAAGCCAATAATATATTTGTGAATTTTAATAAGGAAAAATTAATAAAAAAATAATTTATTTTTTAAATTTATTTATTAGAAAAGAGTTTGTATCGTTTTCATTATTTAATTTTTTGCTAGATTAGACTCTGCGTTTTCACTTTGATGATGAACCATACTAGATAGTCCAAAATGTTGAAACTCCAAAATTATTATGTTATTTTTATTGAAAGAATTTCAATATACAATATATACATCACATAAGCCTTAACTCAGAAAATAAAATATCTATAATGGATAGATATTGATTTAGTCTAATAATATTTTATTATTTGACTAGATCTAGATCTATCTTAGTATTTTGGTATAAGTAGATAAGTTTTTCCCTCACTACTTACACATGATCATTATCATCGTCATCACTCTTATCTCACAACTCTTGAGCTCCTGATATTAATTTCAACCATTCTTCTTATTTTACCATTTGCAACCAGGGGAGAGAGAAGGCAACTATCTAAAGATTAGGGACACAAAAGGACCCTCCCATGAAGGAGGACATTTAATACCTAGGTCTATGTTCTAGTGGCATCATTAATAAGATTCAATTTCTTTCCTTTTGGTTCTCTTCCATGATTTTTGGCATATATTTTCAGATTTTATAAAAAAAATACAGGATTTCTTTAACATTTTTTTGGGAGATATGAAGGTTATTGTTAATGATTGTATGATTTTGCATCTTTTCTTGTTTTCCTTTTTGGTTGTTAGGTAGATCTCTCACCAACTTTAAAAATTAAATATAGGTTCATTTGCTTAGAAATTTACACCTAACACTGTGCAAACATTGTCAGGCGTGCAGCTCCTTGCTCCTACACTTAGCCTTGTCTTTTCTCCAAATTTTTCTAACTCTATCTATACTAAATTTTTTTATTTGAGTCCCCTATTTTTCTTTTCATACTTTTTATTTTCTTCCAAGTTATTCATGCCCTCGCAAGGGAATTCCCATTTCCCCTTCCCTTCATGTCATGAAATCATGAATGAACATGGGCATCTCCTTTACCTCATCATGTCTTTACCAACTGTTTGGTGGTGGGTGCCTAGCCATGCTAGCAAACACCACTCACAAGTTTGCCTCAGATCATGGATTTGTCTCTCGACTTTTAAGGTAAACCAAATATATAATTATTTTACAATCATGGTCATCATTTATCATTACAAACTCATTGGCTAATACAAGGGGTGTTACATATACAACATTAACAAGAATTGAATGAAGGTTTTCTATATCTTAATTCCATTTTGTTGATCATCATATCCTAATGTCATCAATTGTGTTTTGGACAATATCTACATTGGAGAGTGTTAGGAGTTGTGTGTAATGAATTTTCTCATCAACATTTTGGGCTAAGTATTGTATCAACATTTTGGGCCAATTTCTCCAATGTAAACTTTTCCACATCCGTAAGGGATCAAATAGACACCTTTTTTTCTTTTAGGATTAGCATGGTCTTTAGAATGGTTCAACATTTTTTGTAAGGTTTTAGGAGGAGAGAAGGAAACACTGATTTGAGTTCTGTTGAGGATGTTTGCTGAGTTGTCGGTAGTGTCCTTGATATGTAGAAGTTTGATAGATTTTATGAAGTCCTTATCATTTCTTTTTTGTTCATTATTATCTAGACAATTTTTTATAGTATTCTTAATCAATTTTCATTGTATGTGTGATATTAAAATACTTGTCTATTATGTTCAAGTTCATTATTTAAGTGATCATTGTCACATATTTTCTTAGCTCTAATATCAAGGGTGATTATTACACCTATTTTTTGTGAGTGATGATGGCGAGAGTCCTGTGCCTTCATTTATAGACTTTAACATTGAAAATATATTTTTAAAGACACATTAATATTAATTAACTTTTCATAGTGAAATATTATGATGCAATTTGAAGGTTTTTTTGTTATCAATAATATTTTTTAGATCCTACTTATGTATGTATGCATGTGTCATAAAGAGTGTGTATGCATTTATAGACTTTAGTAGTGAAAATATGTTTTTAATTGCACATTAATATTACTTAATTTTGCATAGTGAAATATTTGACTTATGGTGCAGTTTGACCTTTGTTTTATTATTATTAATATTTTTTAAATGCTAGGTATCAATTTTATATCAAGATATTGAACTATATTAGTTAACATGGCTACTAAAACTATAAATTATTAACAAACCTTAGAAATAAATAAACCATAGAGTTTAAGGGCAAGGGAATAATAAATCGAAGGGTTTAAGTCAAATGTTTTTAGGGTTTAAACCCTAAGTTTTATATTTTTAATATTGGAATTTATTAATAATCTTGTGGGTTTATAATATTAATAATCAAATGTGTTTATTAATACTTTGGGTTTAATTAATTCTTAAGGTTTATTAATCCCTTTTGTTTTCAATGTTGATCTCTTGGGTTTGTTGATCACTTGGGTTTATAATATTAAACTTTTGGGTTTATAATATTAATAATGTGTTGGGTTTATAATTTAATCATTTAGGTTTAGTAGTAGTTTGGGTTTAAAACATTAATTCTTAGGGTCTATTAATTCCTTGGGTTTATAATATTTTTTTGTTGGGATTTTTTATCCATTAAGTTTAAAATATTAATAATCTTTTGAGTTTATAATACTATTATTATTTGCGAGTAATAGTATAATAACATAGGAGACCATAGACTTCCTAAGCTAGCTTTAAATTCCAGCCAAAACTAACAAAGACTAAAACAAGGTTGGTATAAAGACACCAGTCCTGGTTAAACCACACAGGAGACCATAGACTTCCTAAGCTAGCTTTATATTCCAGCCAAAACCAATGAAGTTGGTATAAAGACACCAGGTCCTGGTTAAACCATTGGGAGACCGACTAGAAAGTTGCATTGCAAAACATTAATAACATAAAAATATTGTTACTTGTAAGTTCAAAGAAAAAATTTGGTCTGAGAAAGATTTAGCAGCTAAAAGAAAATTAAAATATTTTAAGGAGGTTATCAACCCCACCCTAGAAGATCAAAAGTATCTCTCTGTTTTAACTAGCTCAAAGAGGAAAACTAATATAGCCAAGATTAGAACAAACTCTCATGAGCTCCATAGTGAAATGGGTCATTGGGCAGTTCCTAAAACACCGTGAATGGAAAGGATCTCCCATCTCTGTGAGAATATGAACATCGAGGATGAAAATCAATTCCTCTTAGAGTGAGGATGAAAATCACTTCCTCTTAGAGTGCCCCTAGTACAACCACTTTAGATCTTAGTTTCATAATCTTTGTTGCAATACTGACCTTCCTGGCTTGCCTTTTACGATGCCAAAATTATAGTGAGCTTGTGAAGCTTATTTCCATGTTTTTTGAGCATAGGAATAAAATCTTAAATCAAACTAAATAATTGATTTCTTCCAAAGTTTAGTCTCAATGGACGTTAACCATCATCATTATCATCAACAAAACACTATTATTATACTATATGTAAATTATATTATAGTTTGAGTTATAACTATTAATATATTAACAAAATTTTTATAATATATATTATATACTTATTTTATTATTAAATAATATATATACATATATAATTTCTAAATAATAATATAATATATTTTTGTTTAATATATAATGCGTATAGAATTAATATTTATATATTTCAACTAAATATATAACAATAAATATATTATTATAATAATAATTATATATTATTAAGTTATATATAATTATATACTAGATATTATTGTTATGTTATATGTAAATTATATTTAATTCTTAAATATAGATATTAATATATTAGTAAATTTTATGTTATAATTAATATTATATTAAATTACACAATAATGTTAATATAATAAATATAATTACATAAATATAAAATAATAGGGTTATTATTATTTACATGGAAGGTGTCCTTCTACATAATTCGTTAGTTAGGCGGACACTGTTTAGCCCAGCCCAGCCCACTCTCTACGTGGAAAGCCACCGCCGGTAAAGTTGCTTCCTCTGCCAATACCTCACCTGTCTCTTGTTCTGCCATTTCAACGGTCCGGACTTCATCTTCTGCCATTTCAACAATCGCAAATTCATCTTCTGCTTCAGTTGGGCACTTATTTAATGAGCTCGACTTCTTCGGACACTTAGTCACCTTCCTCCTCGGACTCCAGCGTGTGTGGATGATTTTGATTCAAATGTAGCGCGTCTGGAAACATAACCAAGCTAAAGAGCCCATGACGAAGCCACCACCATTGAAATAAAGGTAGTGTTCTTGTAGTATGTACAAGCAAGTTTTCCAATTACTTGGAGCCTTTCATGAGAGTCACAACCCATGGAGTCCATGCCTAAGTTTATGGAACTGTTGTTTATTACAATGTTGTGCCCTTTTAATGACGGCCTCAACCACGTGGAGTGCATGCCCAAGTTTATAGTGTTGTCCAATGTTTTGCTCGAGATTAATTCAGAATTAACTTTTGCTTCATGATTTGATTAGCTTAAACCTTAATACATGCCTGCATTAAATGTTCAATTAATATTATTTGTATTTTTATTTGATTATATATATATATTATATATATATATATTTAGTTTTATTTAACCAATATTTACAAAGAAACAAAATTAACATAAAAATTCCATACATGGTGAGAAAAAGTCACTGTATAAATAATTTAATTTGATTAGCGTTAATTTATAATTTAACTTAAGTTTACGTAAAGTTATAGCTTTTAATAATTTATCTATTAAAAGTATTATTTTGGGGATTCTAATAAAATATGAACATTTTGTTAAGCATATTGTTTAGGGTATATTTGGAATTTTTAATAATAATGGTAGTATCATAAACAATAAAGTATACAATTATAAAGAATTTTTTATTTTTTATTTTTTAAATCGTTTAAGATTCATGTAAATATAGGTTTAATGCATGAATTAAAAGTAAACTTTTTGAAATGACTTTTTCTATTAATTTATGTTGGTAGTTAGAAAACATTTTTTTTATATAAAAGGTTAATAAACCATTAATATTGGAAAAAACGTCTAGCAATTTTGTTTTTTTTTAAATATATTAATTATTGGGTGGATATTAATGATTATTTAAAATATTTTTTTTTGAAATCCTGTGACTCTTGCAGGCTCTGTCCCTCTGCCATTGCAGACACGGCAGGTCTGCTCTTACTGCTGTAGTCAGTAGCCAAGAGCGGCACTAGATCCTTGTCTTTTTCAGTGGGTACGCGCCGTATGGAACACCAGCCGGGGGGAGGCGGTGAACCTCCCCCGCAAAACGACAATGATATGCCAGAGAACCAGACAGACAAGGAAAATACCAACCAGAACGGTGACAAGGTGTGAGAAATTCACTCAGCGACCTGTAAACCAGTTGCAGCGATTCGACCACGAGTTGAACTGCCAGGACACCTCATTGAAGAAAGAATACAGTTTATGACAGACCATGCCCTCATAGGGAAGTTTATTGGGATGTGGCCAACTGAATGAGCACTGCGAAGCTGGATACATGCAAAATGGCATCCCAAAGGGCACATTACCCTGCAGCTAGGTCCGAAAGGCTTTTTCACAGCTATCTTTAATTGTCTGGAGGATAGAAACGGGGTCGTGGACGGAGGCCCCTATTTCTTCAACGCTGCTGGACTATTTCTCAAGGGTTGGGTAGAGCGCTTCAACCCTGATACGGTAGATCTCAACTGGGCTCCGGTATGGATCCTCCTGTACTCTCTTCCCAACGAATTTTGGGGAGAAGAATCCCTGAAAGCCATAGGCAACACGCTAGGTGACTTTGTTAAAGCAGCTGAAGAAACGAAGACAGGTACATACACCTCTTACGCCAGAATTTGTGTTTACATGAATCTCAACCAGCCTCTTCTAGATGCGGTAACTCTCTCTCACTTTGATAAGAACTGGCTACAAATGATTGATTATGAACATGTGCCCTTTCGCTATCGGAGATGTCATGGCCTGGGGCACTTATTCAGAGACTGCCCTCTAAATCAGAAACCCTCCCCTGCTATGGACCAGGAAGGTTCAGATGGATCTAGATTCATCAAGGTAGCATGCCGCCGAAGGGCAAACAAGAAGCTTGCTCCGAAGCCTAATGTAGCGCCATCTAGTCAGCCAAAGCCATCCACCAGCAACAAATTCGAAGCCCTAGCAGATCATCCTGAAACTCAAATGAATCAGTCAGAAATAGCACCGAAGAATGATGAAAATAGCAAAAAAGAAGAATCCACCAGGGTTCAATCAGATACCAAGGGCAAGGAAGCGTCAACCTCAACGGACCAAAGGGATAAACCAATGAAGAATCCATTATTAGGCATCGGCACAGAGGAAGAACCTATGGAAGACCAAGACTATTCTAACTTCATGGATGAAGAAACAGAATCAATAGACATAGGGGATCTGGATCTCCCGGGACTGGAACAGGCATGCACCACAAACAATTTTGATAATATTCCAAATGGACAATTAAAAAACTTGGAAGAAGTATTATCAAGAGCTCAAAGGAAAAAATCGTTGGGAATCCAAACCGGTAGCCCTTGGGACCGGTGACTCATTGTCAAGGACATCAAAAAGTGAGGTAGGAAAACTATCCTCCAAAGAACAATCAAGGTAGGGCAAACCTTAGTGGATTCTAGCAGATACGCCAAGTTAACTAAGTACTTCAGTCCTGATATCAATCTTTCCCAATGAAGTTAATCTCCTGGAATATTAGAGGGCTGAACGGTCCCAGGAAAACCCGTTTACTCAAAAACATGATAAAGCAAGAAAGCCCTCAGGTTATCTTCTTGCAAGAAACAAAATGTGATACTACAATGTTGGACAAGCTAGCTAAGAAATTTTGGCCGGGAAGCTACAACATAGCAGTCGATGCAAATGGTGCCTCAGGAGGAATTGCAATCATATGGGATTCGAGAGCTGTGGAGCTCACCAATTTCCATGCGCACATGAGCTTTCTCCAAGCTACTTTTCACATCTTAGGAACAAATCAATATGGACTACTAACTAATGTTTACTTCCCACGGGACACTCGTCAAAAAGAAATGATCCTCGACTCCATCTCGGCACTTAATCAAAACAGATCTCTCCCTCTTTGGATTGCTGGAGGAGATTTTAACATGATCACAAGAATGGAAGAACGACGAGGAGGCAGGGACAGAAATTCACAGGATGGAACTCTCTTGCTGGACTTTATACAAAATAATTGGCTCATTGATCTCCCTTTCAATAATGGCAATTTCACCTGGGACAACAAACAAGCCGGCAACTTGCACATTGCTTCTCGGCTAGACAGATTTCTTCTCTCAGATAATGCCATTCATCTTGGAGGGGATTTTGCTGCCTTTATCTTGCCCTTTACTGGCTCAGACCACTGTCCCATCTCCCTCCATTGGTCTCGACCGGGGAACAATACCCACAGACCTTTCCGCTTTGAAGCCTTCTGGCTATCCCATCCTGACTTCCATCAATTCGTAAGCACTGAATGGAATCGCTTTCATCCTCCTCCAGGCTCCAAAATGTTCCAATTTCAACAAATACTCAAGCACCTCAAAGGTAAAATCAAGTACTGGAATAGAACCACCTTTGGCAATATTCTTCACGGGAAGGAAAACATTGAACAGGAAATGAGGCAGCTGCAGCAAAAAATCATCACTTAGGGCAGATCCTATGATCTTGCAGACCAAGAAAAAACCCTTGAAAAAGAGTTAATGGGAAAATAAAAATAGGAAGAAGTGTTATGGAAGCAAAAATCAAGAATTCGATGGCTCAAAGAGGGTGATAAAAACACCAAATTCTTTCACAATACTACAATCCAACGCAGAATGCACAATAATATTACTCACATTCAAAATGAGCAGGGAGCTAAACTTGAGAAGCACGAAGAGATCGAGGCTGAACTTCTCAATCACTTCAAGCAGGTGCACAAAGAACCAAGCATTGATCGGTCCCAAGCTATTCAAAACATCACCAGCAAAATTCCCAAACTAATATCCGATCAGCACAATCAAATGCTCCTCAAGCCTATCGATCTTCAGGAAGTGGAATCCACAGTTAAGCAACTAAAAGCAGGCAAAGCGCCAGGTCCGGATGGCTTCACTTCCAACTTTTTCCACCATTTCTGGGATCTCATAAAGAATGAAGTCTGGCAGGTAGTGGAAGAATCGCGCTCACTTCGATGGATGTTTCCAGGCATAAATGCCACTTTCCTAGCTCTGATTCCTAAGGTAGAGAAGCCCTGCAAACCGGACAAATTCAGACCAATTTCTCTCTGCAACATCATTTATAAAATCATCTCCAAAATCATCGCCACAAGACTAAAGCTTCTGCTACCTCTGATCATCTCGCCGGAACAATCCGGCTACGTGGAAGGGAGACAGATTACGGACGGTATTATCCTCACACATGAAATCATCCACTCCTTGAAGACCTCCAAGAAGCCAGGTATGCTTCTCAAACTAGACCTCTCAAAAGCTTTTGATAGCCTCAGTTGGAATTACATGGAAAAGATCTTACTGGCGTTTGGTTTCAATACTTCATGGGTTCGCTGGATTATGAGCCTCGTCACTTCCTCCTTTTCGGTTCTAATCAATGGCATCCCCTCTGAAACCTTTCATCCATCCCGAGGCATCAGGCAAGGGGACCCCCTATCCCCTTTCCTTTTTATCATAGCAGCAGAAGGTCTAGGGCGAAGTATCAAGCATGCTCAACAAACGCATTGCCTCAAAGGTATAGCCATCCACAACACCCCTGCAGCTACTCATCAGCAATTTGTAGATGACACCATGCTCTATGGGCACCCTTCTGTCCAAGAGGCTAGGCAGCTCAAAACCCTATTAGCTGACTTCTCAGAAGCCTCAGGGGAAACTATCAATCAGTCCAAGTCCCAAATCTTCTTTTTTAACACCCCCTCTGCTATTCAATCTGCCATTCTTCGAATCCTTCAATTTTCCTCTGCCAAGCTACCATCCACGTATCTGGGAGCCCCCCTCATTGCCTCCAGCTTGAAGCATTCAGGATGGAACTCTCTCTTAGAAAAGCTGGAAGCCAGACTGTCTTCCTGGACCCACAGATCCCTTAATATGGCCAGCCGTCTAGTCCTGATCAAAGTTATCCTTCAGGCCATGCCCCTCTACCTCTTCTCCATCCCTTCGGCCCCTAAATGGGTCCTCAAAGGGCTCAAAACCATCCAAAGAGCCTTCCTCTGGGGCAGCAAGGGGCTTCACCGTAAATGGGCTTTAGTCAAATGGGAGACATCATGTCTTCCCAAAAAAGGAGGTGGCATTGGGTTGAGAGATCCCACTCATAGCAATGCGGTCATGGGAGCTCGTATCTGGTGGAGATGGATCTCGGGCTCTCCCACCCCTTGGACTACCCTATGGACAACCAAATATGTGGGAAATTGTCCCAGAGAGGAGCTTGTCATAATATCTGAGCTAAGCAATGGCTCAATTATTTGGAACTCGGCAAAAATCCAAAGGAATCTTATCCAGCAACATAGTTTTTGGGAGGTTAAAAGCGGGGACCAAGCTCGTTTTTGGGATGACTCATGGCAAAAGTCGCCCAAGCTAAGAGACCTCTTCCTGAATATGGTGCCTGGGGAAATGGACCTCCATCCCCCCACAACGGTTGGAAATCTCTGGAATACCACGGCTCAACATGCCATCAGAACATGGCACAAAGCCTCTCAGATCATAGCTAATGGAACGGAACAAGAACAGCAAAATCTGGACACAGAATTAGAAAAAAGGAAAATACAAAGCTCAGAAGGAAAAGATATTCTCAGATGGGGTTACGAAGAAAAAGGAGCATACTCCACAAAAGAGGCTTACAATCTTCTAATTAAAGATCACTCCAGGCCTGCCAAGATATGGAACAAGATATGGGATTCCTCCACTTGGCCGAAAATCTCCACCTTTCTCTGGCTCCTCTGCCACAAAAGGGTTCTAACCTGGGATAACCTGAGGAAAAGAAATTTCATTGGCCCCTCCATATGCTTCAATTTCAAAAAAGAAGAAGAAACCATTGAACACCTCTGGTATCATTGCCCACTAGCATATAATATCTGGCAAAAAATTCAATTTCGTTGTCAGAAAGAGACAGGTGTGAATGGGGACATAACGGCTACCATAAGCAATTGGGACCCTCACCCTTCTCAAAGCAAGATTCTCAATTACATATGGAAGCTCATCCCTGGCTTCGTTACTTGGACCATTTGGAAAGAGAGAAATGACAGAATATTCAAAAACCAATTCAAATCCCTGGATGAGTTATGGTTAACCATAAAAAACAACATTGAAGAAACCATCTCCCTAAAAACGTGGTACCAAGATGATCTCCCCACTCTCCCTCAGGAACAATCAATCTGGAACAACTGGGAATTTCATAGAAAGCAAGATCAGATAACTAAAGGAACCAGGCCCTCTAATGGGTCACCTCCAGGGAAGTGGTCCTCTCCCCCAAAAGATATGTACAAATTCAATTTTGACGGGGCTTCCAAGGGCAATCTGGGGCACTCAGGATTCGGCAGATTAATCAGAGATCACACAGGGAATAGTATCACAATCTTCTTGGGTTATCATGGCTGGGATACCAACAATTCGGCTAAATTAGAAGGTCTCTGGCAAGGACTCCTAATTGCTCAAGAACGACACCTTTTCCCGCTCATTGTGGAGGGAGATTCCCAAATCCTTATTCATATGGCTACGAAGCTTCTCCAGGGCTCCTCCTCCTCCAAAATCTGGAATAGTTGGAGACTGGCATAAAGACTAATGCATATGGAGAGGTGGATCAATAATAACAGAGTGATTTCTTTCACCCACATCAAAAGAGATGGGAACAAAATTGCGGATCTCCTTGCCAATGTGGGGGTGGATTGTGGTAGACCTCTTCTGACTGGAGATCCTGCAACAATCCTTCTGGATTCCCAATTGAAAGATTTCAACAATCAGATGCAAAAGGAGAAACCTGAGCTTGCAGAAGAGCTCCCGGATCCGGGTGATTGTCTTGCCTTAAATGGCATTCATGCACAGTTATTACCCATTGTGCCGCCACCTGCTCTGTAGCGTGGAGCCCCAGACTCAGAATGGAGGCGGGAGGAATGTCTTATTGGGCATGGGATAGCGTAGGACAGCGCCATTAATGGAGGCCGAAGCCCAACGCAGCCTGCGGAGTATTATTTACATGCAGACACCCGGTGATCATTCCACTATGCAGCTGGTAGAGGATTATTCTGTTCGGTTCGTTCTGAGAATTGTGGGTGAGGTCGAGAGGGAGTCCCGCCTCAGAGGGGAAATTCGAGCTGGTTCTGGCTCGAATTGGCAGCCCTTTCACTCGTCCTACGTTCTTCGCTCCGGAATTCCTTCGACGGCCTGGGGTAAGTGCTCCATTCGCCGTCATTTTAGTTATACAGGCTCTGTCTCTCAGTTTCGATTTTCTATTGTGTTCTGTTCTGCTTTTCATTTCGGTTCGGGGCCCTCGGTTTCTCTGAGGCACAATTCCGGGTTCTGCACTAGTTCGGTTAAGGTTACAGTCATTGTCTGCACCATGAAGTGACCTGGGAAACGTTCTCGCTCCGGGGAAAGACCTGGTAGCAGTAAACGACCCTCCGCTCGCCCTCAGCCCACTCCACTGCTCACTACCATTAACCTCACTTCTTCCCCTGAGGACCCTCCTGCCAGTAACCCCACTCGCCATCCGATTCCAAATAGTGCATTCCAATCCACCCATTTTAAATTTCGAAGCAATCTGAACCGCCCTCTGATTTCAGCCCAGATAACCATCCTAATGACAAATGAAATTAACTAGGTGCCTCCTATCTCATGCATTGACCCCAATTCATCCCATAGCAGTGAGCGTTCCTCTGCCCAAATTGCCATGGCCGCCAAGAGGGAAGCTGAACCAGTGATTCAGGTCGATTCGCCTTCCCTAATTCCTCCCCTGAGTGACTGTATCAACCTGATTTTGGATCCCGACGCTGGCACCACCGACAGAACCCAAGAGGGCAACGTGCTGAATGAAAAAGAAGGGCTCAGCCACGACGACACGTGTCAGTAGGCCGAGGAGACACAGGGGGAAGAGGAAAAATGAACAGGTGGTTCCTGAGTTTGCTCTTTTTGGTTCTTGGGATGCTGCTTCGGAAGCATGGCCCAGTTTTGAGCTCCTACTTGCCGCGGCGTATGTTTGTGTCTTGGTCCAGGGTTCCTAGCTCTGGTCATATGCTTAGCTTCAGTACTCTCTCTCTGAGTATCTCTGTAACGCCAATGGATTTGGCTGTTTGTTCTGTTAATCTGGCTGTTAGTTTTGATGAGATTCCCCAGCTCTTCTGTAATGGGGAAATTTTGTAAAATATTCGAAGTGCAGGCTCCTACAGCTGCCCCCTCTTGTAATTTTATTATGTTTACCAGTTAATAGAAATAACATAGCTTTTACCGAGAAAAAAAAATGATTATTTAAAATATTTTTATATTTTGAAATAAAATTTTAAATTATTTTTATTATCTAAAAGGTGTTTTTTTAACTTAAGAAAATATGTTTCTTTTTTTACTTTTTTATAAATAATCATTAAGTTTAATATGGAAAACATCTACTAATTTGATATAAGAAATATTTATTAAACAAACACACCTAATTTTTCCTTTTACAAACCACCATAAAATTTACTTATTTAATATATATATATATATATATATATATATATATATATATATATATAGAAAATCATATCATATCACTTAATTTTAGTAATGATTTGATTAATATTACTAAAATGTAAAGAATAACCATTACAATTTCCCTATTTAATTACAAAATTATAATAAATTTTGCTCGATTAAAAAGAGAGAAACACAAATATCCCAATCTCACAGCCTTACTTTCAACATAGATTTGATACCTTTTATCTATTGCTTCTAAAAAACACACAAGTATGATACGGTTTAGGGACTTAGCTATTAATATATACATTCATTAGTTGTCTGCTGGGTTGTTTAGATGATCTTTCCAACTTTTCTATTTCTTGGGTGTACCCTTGTAGCTCACAATTGCTAGTTACATAGTTATTATTAATAAAAAATAATTAGGATTTAACAAAATATATTTAAGGTTATTAATATGGTGGGTGGTGGATATATGTCTATCATGTATATGAACCACATTGCTAAATATAATTATAAATGTATTTCATATAACCCATATACTCATATAAATGTATATCAAGCACATTAGTAAATGCAATTGTATTACTCGTCCAACAACTATTATAAAACATAGCTACCAAGTTCAACCTTATGAAAAATTCAAAAATTTCATAGCTACCAAGTTCAACCGTATGAAAAATTCAAAAATACGAGAGTTCGATATGGTTCCGCCTCAAATTCAGTCGATATGGTTCCGCCTCAAATTCGTAAGGTACGTCATGTTTTTTTAATATAGAAAATTAAAAAAGAAATTATATTAACTTTTTTTAATAATAAATAATAAATGGTATGTTTAAAATATTATTATTATTATGCATTTTTGTTAAAACAAAAATTATAAATATAAAAGTAATATTTTCAAAAATAGAAATTTCTAGATATTTAACATTGTAAATTTTGTTTTTAATACAAAATTTAATATTTAAAAAATAGAAATTTCTATATTATTTAAAAATATTAAAACACCGAATTTTTATATTTTAAAAAATGTAATTACAATTTAATTTGGTAAGGATTTTTTGTCAACAAAAATTTTAATATTTAAAAATAGAATTTTTTACATTTAAAAAAATATAGTAAACAGTAAATTTAGATATTAAAAAAATTATAGTCTTAAAAAACAATAAATTCCATTATGCAAAATGGGTGAAAATAGTAAGTTTATACTTGTTAAAAATAATAAATGCTTATTTATAAATATTTTAAAAATATATAATCTCTAATTTTTTCTATTTGAATTTCATTCAGTGGTATTTTTTTTCAAATTTGGTAAGTATGTTGGGAACACTCCAACACTCTTTTCCTCTTCCCCGCTAGTAACGAAATACGAGAACGAAGTCCAACATGAACTAAAGTTTGGTTGTGCTTCTCCCCTCCTGTCTATTTCGAATTAAGTAGAATGTGTTTTGAAAATGTGCTTTCATTCGGATTCTGTTTTAGGTTGTTTTAGTTATTAATTAATAATGTTGTTATTTTTCATTGTTAAGTGTGATATTAAAATTAGGATTTGAGGATGTGATTTTTTTTTAAATATATTGTTTTACGATGTTTTATGATTTTTCGAATAGGCAAATACAATTTTTTTAAAATAATATAATTTTGGAAGATCTATACTTCCCAAGTTTTTTCCGTATTGAATTTTAGGTAGTCGAATTTTTTCCAAATCGAATTTGAATTCATATTCGAATTTGAATTCGATAACTATGTTATGAAATAGACTGTTTTGTGAGTCATGTCACTTTGATTTTTTAGTTTTATCCCCTTACAATGTTTGGTTTCTCCCATTCGTTTCTGCCCTTTGCAGACTCATGTTATGGATATTTTGTGAAGTAACCTACATTATGTATGCTTATGTAATCTTCCAACAATTATTATGAAGTAGATTGTTTTCTGAGTCATGTGATTTCTGATTTTTTAGTTGTATCCCTTTCTGATGTTTGATTTTGTTAAAAATATTTAGTAAATTTAATTTTCTCGGAGGGGCATAGAGTTATGATTTTCGCGAAAATACTTTCGCGCAACTAGCTTTGTGCACCGCGGAGCTGATTTCATGTAGCTACCTTCATGCACGGAAAAGCTATTTCACAGACTTGGATTTTGCAGAACTGATTTCATAGACTTGTATTTCACCATTAGGCAGTCCTACACTTAGTCACTCTAAGCATGTTGTCTTGTTGATTCAAGGTCTCTTGTCATCGAGTTGTGTTGAGTGTGTGTTCTCAAGGTTGTGCATGCGAAACTTCACTCATTCACACACTTAGTCATTTTGCTAAAACTCTTTCGACTGGATCACCCTCCAACCACCAAACCTCTGCTGATCTGCACTATGCAGTCTTAGCCCTCAATGATAATGTATTGTTTCCCATATTTGCACAGACCTTGGGGCTGCCTACTCGACAGTTTGCACTATGCAATCTTAGAATCAACCGGACTCACTGTCACCCAAACAATGCAAAGTTTCTCAGCGAGCCATCTCAATATGCGTTGTGTTTTGGAGAATTTAGAATCTATAGATAAACACTAATTCACTAGACAAGTAGTTGTGCCTAGAACAACAGTTTAACATGTTTTAGACTTTTCCTATAAACAATAGATAAGATGAGAAGATAGAAGGCCTACCTGTAGTTCCTCTTTCCTCTCGTCTCCCTTGTATCAATTTCGCCGCTCCTTCCCATACTTAATCAACTTGAGAAGTACCCTGTAAACACAATAGAAGACAAAAACCAATCAAAGCATCTGATCCATTGAATATAAATTAAGGGAACGAGAAGAAATTCATACATATAAGCATTATGAAAGAACAAAACATATGGAAAAAGTTGTAAACACTTTATTATATAGAAGAAGGAATTACAAATATCAATGTCCGATTAAAAGTGATTCGTCTAGCTTGGACCCCATCCACATCACATCAAAAGCAAGACAAGCTTGTGGCATCACATCATTTGCTCCAAAGTCAAGTGTCATAGCAACATTATCTCCTTACAATTCAACATAATCTAGCCCTTGATCACTTAGATGAGTGGTCAATTTATAGGAAGATGAAGGAGGTTTTGTCATTATGGTGACATTGAATGGCCTTTCATACTTAGAATTAGTTTCATGGAGGAAGGGATGACAAGATAGGATGCTCCTTAACTCATTCCTCATCCATTTTTGAGCTCATAGGAGTTGATAAGATAGGGAAACTTCTAGATGACTCCAAAAGATAAGAATATTCCCCAAACCGTATGTGAATTTCACTCATTCAAGCCCAGCACAGGTGAAAGGAAGCATAAGTGATTTGCAGAGCACCCTAGCAGTGGACTTTACTACTTTGCAGCACACCTTCATAAGGGCTTACCTGCGTTGGTCCCTCTAGAGGAAATTTTTGGATGTCTTCAAGTCATGAAACTATCTGGGAAGGAGGCATTCAAAGGATTGACTTGTTTAGGGCATGAAACAACTGAATTTAGGGTTTGATGAGCCCTAAAAACACTGATATGAATGTTGGGATTTGATGTGCCCAAATGGATCTATAACAACTACCCCCTAAAGCATGAAGTCGGAAAAATGCCAATGTCGAATGAAATGCTTTACAATGTCATGAGGAGGTATCAAGGTGGAAGGTGACCTACATCAATTACAATACATATATCATGATATTTGATTTTACATGAATTTCTGAGGGAAGGTATACCCATGCTCAACTTATAAACTTTCATTACATGTGCATAAACAGTCGTCTACAGATATAGATCCATGATTGGAATGACTATCAATGTAAAGCTATTTTACATATGATTTAGTACTCCTGATATCACAACCTGGATGGATGAAACTAGATCTAGGGTCTTCAATATCGTTCAACCGTTTGCTCAAGCATGAATCCAACCATGTGAATTTGTGATATGAAGTCGAACATGGGAAGACACCATCTGATTACCAGCCAATGACGTAAGTTGTTAACATATGCGAGCGAAATCACTGATAATGATAATGATCCTCAAGGTACTGCAGTACATTCTGCATGGTGTGAATGGATTATTTGATGTCGAACACTAAAGAAAGTCTTTTGGTCGAAGGCCATTGATGTATGCCTACCACCGAAAGCGAGAAACCTGCCATTGATGCATGCAAGCCTCAAGGTACTAAATCAGTGTTTCTAAGTCAACTTCCTGGATAATGAGTTGATGTTGACAAGAAGCAACTCGTCACAAGAGGGCCTTGATGTATCCCACATCAACGACACAAAACGGGTGTAGTGATTTTAGAGATGGAATTTGACTAACAACACAAGGTTTAGGAATGGCGGTCATGGAAATGAAGGTTTATGAGTACTGCAATTGAATGATTTCTCTTGAACATATCGGCGACACTGAATGAATTGGCAGCATTGACCCAAAACCAAAGTAATGGATGGTATGATAGACCAAAGGTATGATAACCACGATGATGGAGTGAAAGTGTCATTTTCAAGAGCGACCTGCTACCATAAAGTGGTTTTCCCCTTTTTCTATTTTCCCTAGTCATTGCTGACTAGTACCTCTTTATTTTTATTAAGCTTGAGGATGATAACATATGCTTGTTGTATAATTTCACCCTTCGAGTGAACCCATTGCTATTTGATGTTTTAATGAGTCTAGCGAAGGTGAAACTTGGTCTTGTCTAGATGGACAAGTTTGCCACTATTTGACGTTTTTAACTAGTTTAATGACAAAGATAACTTGGTCCTTTTCATGTTTAGAGAGTTTGAAAAGGTACGAAAAGAAAACTCCACAAGTTCCTTTTTGTAAATTAATCTCTCAAGTCCAAAAAAGTGTAAAATAATACAAGAGAGATATCTTTTCCAATCTGTTAACGAGCTCGAAAGGACAAGCGCTCGACAATCTTTTGATATTTAGAGAGTCTGAAAAGAGCTTAAAGATGACTCCAAGGGGGTTCCTTTTCATTTTTAACAAAGCTCAAAAAAGAGATAAAAGTTTTCTCTGTGGTCAAAAGTACAACTTACAATCAAGCACATTGAATTCTACAAATCAGTTGTAAAACCTGCTCAAAACATCACCAAATGGATTAAAAATATCTGTTTCATAGGAAAAAATAGGAAAATACTAATGTTTAGTCGATTAATTAACATGAAATAAACATAAAACAAGTTTTTACCATATCATTTTTACCATTTGGAACTTACCATCCAATTTTGTGCTCTGAGCTCAGTTTTTACCTCAAAATTCATCAACTAACTGTGAAAGATTCTATGGACCATTTCTCGAGCCATCCAGACTAGATAGGAACTAAACCTCTCTACTTTCTTTTCAATTCATTATTTTGTCATCTCATGCAAATTTTAGGGTTTTTTGGGGCCCTTGGGGTTTCATTTTTTCCCATTCGATTAGCGCAGGCTTTCACATCAAAAACTACGCTAAAGAGCACCCAGATAGAAGGCTAGATGCTCTACAACACACTGTCTTTGTGCCTGTGCCGCGTTGGGTGAGCTTCCCAAGTTTGTTTTAGTTGTTAGATCCAAAATTTGTCCTGGTTTTGGCATGGAAAGGATCCTAATTTAGCTTATGATTATGTTTCAGGATTTCATTGGATCAGAATGTCGATTACATGGCAAGAAAGAGGGAATGAAGAACAGGACATGGTTGCCATAAACAACTTGGGTACAATTGAGGCCCTTGGGAATTGCGGGTTACTCAAATACTTTAAGTTGTCTCGAATGAGGCAACAACTAGAACTATTACAGTTGCTTGTTCATGCATGGGATCCAACAGATCAGATATTTCACATTAGGAACAAGATGGTCCCTATTACTATTGAGGATATTTAATTTCTTACCAGACTCTCGAGGTGAGGTGCCCCCATCTCACTTTCTGGTTTTGCTCGTCAAGGTGAATTAGTGAGAGATTACATCAGACATTTTTGTCAGCCAGGTACACAACTTAGCAAGGATGGGAAAATAAATAACAATGATGTAAGTGATTTTCCCTTAAGAACGATCGTCTTCACGATCACAAAATTGGTTGGCACTGTGACACTACATCTGGCAAACATATCTTATATGCAGTATGCACTGGAATGTCTAGAGCCAAAAAATTTCAACTGGTGCAAGGTTTTACTTTCACTGCTGAAAGAACAACTAACTAAGGTAAAAACTGGTAAGACGAACAATTTATGCTATGGTTCAATTTTAATGTCTTCTGCAACCATAACATGTATCATTGGGTGTGGCTGGTCCTAGAGATCCACGTATGCAGAGGTGGGTTGAATTGATGGCTCGACATGTTGGTCAGTCAACAATCATTTTCTCCACTGCATTTTTCAACTGGCTTGAGCGACAACATGTTGTTATCGAGAAGCATCCATACTCAAGGATCATGGTTTATCGTGGAGACCCAAATTTGTTTCTACCAGTTGGAGCACAATGGGGTGCTATGGGTAAGTTGTTTGACCAAAGTTTTTTTTTATTTTTCAAGCTTCCACACGTTTTTTGTGTTTTTTAATATTTCCAAGACTAAACTAAAATTACTCTTATGCATACAAAATTTGGTATGCCAACAGGTTGCAGGTGGGCCAGCGAAGAGAAACATCGGGAGAGAAGTTCTCCAGGAATTGGATTTGGCCGAGACCTTAGCAGAGTTGCAGGATCAAATAGAGGGATTAACCCTTTATATTCTGGATGTCTGGATCAAGGAGTTACCTAAGAGGCTACAACGCCACAGTATTGGTGTTCCTAACCGTTGGGCTAGGCTTTTGCGCATGATAACACAGGCTGTGATTTGTTACCATGAGCACCACTAGATCTACTTAGGATGTTTTATATGCATTTTTGAGTTTCTGGGTCAGATGACCAAATGTGTCTTGGGCACAAATTTTGTAAAATTTTTTAAAACACCTATCTATTTTACTTTTAGTGTTTTCTATGGTTATATGCAATCCTATTCAACTGATGATGTGAATTGAAAATATTACTTTTACATGTGTTGAAAATGTCTATTTAACACATAATTCGTTAGAGAATCAGTTAATGTGTTAAGATTACTGGAAATATGTTGATATTGAATGTGTTCAAAATGTCTTTCCAAAATACGAACTCTAAGGAACATATGAAAAATTGTTAGATTTTAGATAGAATAAATGTTGTTAGTTGTAGTACAACGAGTTGCTAGTCGAGCCTAATGATGATTCAGCGAATGCCAAGTGAAATGACATCAGAGAGTAGTTCAATCAATGTTGTATACTCAGCGATATTGTTTGTCGATCGAATGATACAAATCCCTTGAAAAATCACTAACTCGCCACTTCAAGCGAAAATAGCCCATGCTGCAGAAGACAAATTCTGTGTACTATGACTAGCACCATCAATGTAACCAACAGAAGGTCCTGAAGACTCCGACATATTCAACATATGCAAAGTGGATTACTAACCAAATAAAAATCTCTAAAGACACACACAAACACATGCAATGAAAGCATATATATACAGTGAGTTTTACTACACTTAATCAAGCATAGTAACGTTTGAGGTACAACCTATTTTGTGCCTGTGACAATGGAATCCCATCATAATCTACTAACGCGTAGGCTCCTTTTACTAGAATACTCTTGACAACATAAGGACCCATCCACATTGGTTCGAATTTCCTTGCTCCAAGTTTAGCAACTTCCTTATCGTAAAGCAAGACCAGGTCTCCTTCTGAGAAGATATGAGGCTTAACATTCCTATCATATTGCGCCTTAATACGTTTCTTATGCGCTTCGTTAGTCGATGCAGCATCATGACGAGTTTCATCCAGATGGATTACTTCCAAGAAACACACTTCTTCTTCAGAAGTGTCAGGTAATAGGTCAATCGCAAGTTTGAGCGATGAAATTTCACTCTATTGGTAAGATTGCTTCCAAACCATACACCAACTGAAAGGGTGTAAATCCAGTTGCATTTCTCACCGAGTTTCGATATGCCCACAAGGCAAAGTACATTATTAAGTGCCAATTTCTTTTATGAACCCCTATCATTCTTTGCAAAATCTGCTTCAGGACCTTGTTGATGGCCTCAACTTGTCCATTCACTTGTGAGTAATATGGGGTAGAACTATCATGTGACAGTCCTAACTTAGCAGTCAACTGAGCCATCATGTGATTGCGAAAATGTGACCCATGATCTGTAACTATGGCTTGTGGTACACCAAACCGGGCAACCACATGGTTAAAATATAAAAGAGCAGTCGTTTCACCACTATTGTTCAATGTTGGCATCACCTCAGCCCATTTGGTAAAATAATCAACAACGACTATAATATACCCATGCCCCCTGGCCGAGGTGGGGTTACATGTCATAAAGTCAATGCCCCATTTGGCAAATGGGCCAACAACAATGAATCGATGCAATGGTGCAGGTGGTAATCTAATTTTTTGGTCATATATCTGACATGCATGACAACTTCTAACAGCAATAATACAATTTTTAAATATAGTTGTCCAGAAGTAACCAGCATGAAGAATCTTTTGTGCGGTTGCATATCTAGATAAGTGTCCACCACAGGCACCTGAATGGTAACAATTCAATACTTTCTTGGCCTACTCATGCATGAGGCACCTCCATAAAACCGTATCGATACCATGATGGTAAAGTGTGTCACCGATGATCAGATAATCTTTGGCTTGGTAACGAATACGTCTCTATTGTGAGAGAGAGGTATCTTGCCAAAAAGTTTGGGTTTGGAGATAAATCAATATATCTCAATAACATGTGTAAGGTTGAACGATGTGCTTGATGTCATGGAAGGCATAACTCATTTCCCTCTGAAATGTGGCCACAACATTCTTCAAACTGAATGGGAGTTTCCTATAGGAAAATGTGCCCCATGGCAAAATAAAAGTTGTTTTCGATTTGTCTTGTGGGCATATATTGATTTGATTGTAGCTGAAAAATCCATCCATAAATGAGAATATTTCACATCTGGCACATTCATCAATAATCTGGTCGATAAGAGGAGTAGGATAATTGTCCTTTGGACATGCCTGGTTTACATCCCTATAATTGATGCACAATCGAATTGTTCCTTGTTTCTTGATGATAGGAACAATGTTGGAAACCTAGTTAATAAGACGAACAGGGTAAATAAAACTAGCCCATAATTGTTTTTCAACTTCTGCTTTAATTGCAGCAGCTTTCTTTCGATGAACAGGTCGAACCCACTATGAAACTGGCTTGAAATCATGGTACATTTTAATTTCGTGTTCAACAATACTAGAGTTAATGCTTAGCATCTCCTCGTAAGACCACGAAAAATATCTCTAAATTCAAGAAAGAGAGTACAGTAATTATTGAGTTCCAATGGAGAATAAGATAATTTTGCTGACATGAATGTTCTTTACAATATTAGTCTTGGTCAAAATATTAATAGAAATCATTTCTTCAATGTTTGATAGGTTTTGCTCAAATTCGATTGTGTCTATGAAAACTAAATTCGATAGGAAATAAACGACTGATGGGTGGTTTAGTTCATTTGAATAATCTTTGATGTCATCTAGAAGATGGGAACGATGATGATAATCTTCCCATGGTTCCTCTCCTATCATCGTGGTTGCAACAGAAGATTCTACTATAGCTGCATCAGATGATATAGTCTGAGATGTTGATAGTTTTTCAGCCATAGTTAACTGACCCAAAAGTTGTTCTAAAGAATCGACAGGTACTCGAAAAGAAGCAAGATCAAATGGAGTGGAAAAATTAGGAGTATGAGGGTAAAGATAAAGCCCAGTTCCAAAGTGAAACGGGGTTCCAGGTGTGGAATCTTCTTCCAATTCCTCCTCTATAGCAATTAAACCTGGTGGGCGAACTTCACCATCAGGTTTGTAAAAGATTTATGGTGTTGATAAAGATGAAGTTTCAATAGTTACTGATGTCTGAGGGGTAACCGGTTGATCGTCTTCTAGTAAAGTAACAACTTCATAATGTTCAAATTCGAAGTCCAGATGGTTGGGTAAGTGAACAACAGTTTCAGAAAGAGGTTCCTGAACAACTTCAGGTTCATATGTAACTTCTATTTGCACTGGGATAGATTCTGGATTAACTTCTGGTTGAACTGATTCATGTTCAGAAGTACTTCCTTGTTGAGCAACTTCAAGTTGAGGATCAACTTGTTGTTGAACAACGTTGGTTACTGTTTCACTAAGATCATTGCTAATGTCCTTAGGTAATTTTGAAACTTCTTCTTCAGAAACAGATGGGCTAGAAATAGTTAGAGTAACTGGAGTCTCAGTACTTGTCGAAATAGATTATTTAGGTAATTCAGATGAAGAGCTAAGAGCTCTTGATGTGCTAGACTCAGTTAAGCGAGACTGCTTTATTCGAATTGGTGTTGCTTCGGGAGGCAAAGGTGGTTTTCTCGTTGTTCTCCGTGAACGACGGGATAGGGGTTGATGTTCCTCGATGATTACTGATTAGTTTTATTATAAAAAAAAGAAATTAAAAAAAGGGGTATACTAGGCAAAAGGTTTACCAAGCAACTGTGAACTGCAGAATACCTTCTGGCGAACTAAGAAGTATGGGTAGGCAATCTCCCCGAATGCTGTGTTTGGTGTATCACAGTTTACAAGGCAGCCAACTTGGTTACTTAAGGATGGATAGCAACCTAGAATTGTGCTCCCATATATACCCAAAGGTACATGGAGGCCTAGTCTGTATAAGTGTTGTCTAATGCAAAACCGCACAATGAGAGCACTCCCATATACTTTACGTATTGTAACACTGCCCTATATACCCAAAGGTACATGGATGAGCTATGATATACTCATGTACGTGGAACGAAGTATCACGCTCAAGATGTATTGCAGACAAGTTAGCGACAACTACTTTGTTTTACGGTGCCAGAACACATCTCTAGCCTAGAACCACTAAATGTTCTCATTAATGACAATACTCCATTCGGTATTAATTGATGTTAATTTTAAGTTGATCTTTCTTAGAAATTTTCCCTTCAAGTTCACCATGTGATGTATTTGGAAATTCTTAGGAATGCAACTATCACGATTGTTAAGAAATTTACTGTATAACATAAATAATAACCAAGAGGAATAAACATAAAAAATAACCAGCAACAATCATAAACACATAAACACAAATGTTTATCCGAGAAAACCCCAAATCTAGGGAAAAAACTAACCTAATAAGATCTCATTAGCATTGGCCAAAACCCTGGCCAATCCAACCAAGTGAGCCTTCACCACTCACCTCGAGGTCTTGCATTACAATGAAGTCCTTCCAGCATTTTATAAGCTCCATTACATATAATACCACGGGCAGAATACTATGGGTGCACAATACCATGTGCCCCAAAACAATCACTGTTTAACCTGTCAACTTTGACTCTATCCCTAGTCAAGTGTACCTAACAATTCCCCCCTTAAACTTGACTTGGGGTTCCTTGACTAACTCCAGCCAAACCTGCTAAGTGAGACAATCTCGCTCACTCTAGCTCTTACCCCCTTCAGAGTTTTTACCCAGGGTATTGTTAACTCGACATCCCCCTATCACTTAGGTCTAACCCAGACTTTACCGGTGATCACCGAGGGGTACACATGCCTTACCAGGTTTTACAGTAGTATGCCCATTTACATGTAATAATTTTGACTTCATTAATTTTTTTATTTTTCATTTTTTATTTTTTATTTTTTTCGCTGTGATTCTGATCCATCCTCTCTCAATTTGATTTTCTCAAAAGCTTCTATCAAACTGATCCAACTGCGAGCCTGCCGAGAACCTTGTAGATTCCAGCACTGCTGGCCTCACATAGCAGAAAACAAACAATTTTCAAAGCCGCATAAACAATTTTCTTCAGCTGACCTTCTTTAAATAGCCACATGAATCCCAAACAATTCGTCAGCATGTTCCAAACTAGTAAATATCACAAATGCACTGCGATCCCTTATAGTTACGGCACTATCTTCTGCACATTCTCCTTGAGGTTCTTCCACGTACGATTGCTCCACCATTATTTTCCAGACCCAGATCTGGAAAAAGGCTGCATTGATCTCATCAAGCACTATAAACCCCTAGAATCAAAGAATCCCTCTGAAGCCAATATCTAGCTCTTATATCAGTTGTTAAGAAATTTACTGCATAACATAAATAATTACCGAGAGGAATAAATATAAAAAATAACCAGCAACAACCATAAACACATAAACATAAATGTTTATCCGGGAAAACCCCAAATCTGGGGAAAAACCCAACCTAATAAGATCTCATTAGCGTTGGCCAAAACCCTGGCCAATCTGACCAAGTTAGCCTTCGTCGCTCACCTCCAGGTATTGCATTACAATGAAGTCCTTCCAGCCTTTGATAAGCTCCATTACATATAATACCGTGGGCAGAATACTATGGGTGCACAATACCATGTGCCCCAAAACCATCACTGTTTAACCTAGAGTTGTGTTCCCATATATACCCGAAGGTACATGGAGGCCTAGTCTATATAAGTGTTGTCTAATGCAAAACCGCATAATGAGAGCATTCCCATATACTTTACGTACTGTAACACTGCCCTATATACCCGGAGGTACATGGACAAGCTACGATATAGTCATGTACGTGGAAGGAGGTATCACACTCAGGATGTATTGTAGACAAGTTAGCGACAGCTGCTTTGATTTACGATGCCAGAACACGTCTCTAGCCTAGAACCACTAAATGTTCTCGTTAATGATAATGCTCCATTAGGTATTAATTGATGTTAGTTTTAAGTTGATCTTGCTTAGAAATTTTCCTTTCAAGTTCACCACGTGATATATTCTGAAATTCCTAGGAATGCAACTATCATGATAAGCATTCTTTCCATTCAATTTAACAATGAAAATCCTAGCTACTTAGGGATAGAGAAATCAGATTTCTTTTGATCAGAGAGCAAAGAGCACAATCTAAATACAATTTCCCTACACTATTCCTATCAGCACACTCAAAATTTTTCAATGCAACATGCATGTATTTCTTTTTGATTCCCTTAATTTGAATATGAACAAAAAGGAAATATGCACACATAATCAATCAATCTTTCATATGAATGAAGACTTTTACAATATTTCAAATTTGAAGGAAGAGAAGACTTTACGACACTTTATTTCAAATGAATATTAATGATTTATATACTAACTTTGACTATTGATCGATAATGACAAAGAAAACATGAAGATACATTAATCAATCCTATCAAAGTTGTGCTAGACCAGGAGATAAAAACTCATTTTTTGAGACATAACATTCATTGATCAATCAACAAACAGTCAAACAGAGAAAATTTGGCAAAAAACTCTTTCCAAAGGTGGGAAACTGATCCTAGGAGGTTCAGCACAGCTCAAAGTAGGAGACAGTGCACTTCAGAGCTCTGTCCCTAAGCCAGGGATGCTTTGTAGCACACTGTGTCCCTCACAAGACTGCGCTGGTGATAATAGCCATTTCAAGAGGCATTTTGACACAATTTTGACCAATTTTTTAATGTAAACAACAAAATTACAATTGATGAACACAAATAAAGTCTACAAGGATGTCTTAGGAGGTGGATAAGTTACTAGGAAAGAGGATTCTTACCTAGTGGAGTCACCAACTTGTTTCAAAGAATTTAGCATCTACAGATAAACACTAATTCACTAGACAAGTAGTTGTGCCTAGAACAATAGTTTAAAGTGTTTTAGACTTTTCCTATAAACAATAGACAGGAAGGTCTACCTATAGTTCCAGTTTCCTCTCGTCTCCCTTGTATCAATTCCGTCACTCCTTCCTGTACTTAATCCACTTGAGAAGTACCCCGTAAACACAACAAAAGACAAAAACTAATCAAAGCATACGATCCATTGAATATAAATGAAAGGAATCATAAACAATTCATGCATATAAGCATTATGAAAGAACACAACATATGAAAAAAGGTTCAAACACTTTATTAGATAGAAGAGGGAATTACAACCATCAGTGTCTGATTCAAATTCATTCCTCCAGCTTGGATTCCACATCACATCAAAAGAAAGACAAGCTTGTGGCATCACATCATTCGCTCCAAGGTCAAGTCTCATAGCAGCATTATCTCCTTACAATTCAACATAATCCAGCCCCTGATCACTTAGATGAGTGGTCATTTTATAGGAAGATGAAGGAGGTTTTATCATTAATGGTGATATTGAATGTCCTTCCATACTTAGAATTAGTTCCATGGAGGAAGGGATGAGAGGATAGGACACTCCTTAATTCATTCCTCATCCATTTTCGAGCTCATAAGAGTTGATAAGACAGGGAAACTTCTAGATGACTCCAAAAGATAAGAATATTCCCCAAACCCTATGTGAATTTCACTCATTGTTGCCCAACGCAGGTGAAAGGAAGCCTAAGTGCTCTGTAGAGTACCCTGGTAGTGGATTTAACTGCTTTGCAGCGCACCTTCATAAGGGCTTACCTGCACTGGTCCCTCTAGAGGAAATTTATAGATGTCTTCAAGTCATGAAACTGTCTGGGAAGGAGGCATTGAAAGGGTTGACTTGTTTAGGGCATGAAACAACTGAATTTAAGGTTTTATGAGCCCTAAAACATTGATCTGAGTGTTGGGATTTGATGTGCCCAAATGGATTTGTAACACATTGCCGCCAAGAAAATCTATCAAGCCTCGTATTGGTTAACCAAACAGTTTGGTCGGGCAGAGACCCCAGAATTCACTCCTCCAAAAAATTGCACAAAAGATGCCAGCATGCACATTTCCACTAGCTAAAGAAATTGCATATACATGCTAGACAAACACCTTGTTCCTGTCACTGCACTGTCCTAAAAAAATGTGTATTTTTATCAGCTAGCCACACTATCATCCGACCTGCTACTCCTCCTAAAAATTGCAAAGTTTTCATGTTTTTCATCCAAGCTGCCCAACATCTCGCTTAACCCAGAAACTGCGCAGGGATGTCTTGTAGGCCAACCTCCTAGATCTACGAAATTTTGCCCAGCAGTGTTATAGATATTTTTGGGCATTGCAACCCCAATCATACATGTCCATAAACCAAAGGCTTCTAAATCCCTAAAAGTGTTGCTTCACACCCTAAAGGAACAAGGTCAGTTGATTATATCATCTCCCAGAAGTTGTCCATGTAAAACTGCTCAGAACTGGTCAAAACTGGACCATACAGGCTGCTTAGTGCTAAGGGTGTGATGCATCTCACCTGCTCAATGCAAAAAGTGTGATGCATACTGGAAATCCCTTTTGTAGGGTACGATGAGCGAGAGTAGACAAATGGCAGAGACAGTTTGCGAGGTGGAGGATCATGGAATCTTCCAGAAACTTCTCCTATGACACTTACCTCTCTGAATTCACCCAGGGATGAGTAAGAGATCATGAATCTCCAAGTGGAACCAAGAACTATCAGAGAGAGGACACTAATCAAAAACCCAACAGCTGACTCACCCCCCTGCAAACATCTATATATGGATCCCTCATCACGGAGATCCAGAGGATGGAATCTTGTATTTTGTAAGGAAGTGTTGTTGGGTGCCAATCCTGCCTCAACAACCAAGAGTTGTATACTCGATGCAACAAAGTTTACTTGTGTCAAATATCCCCACTACGCCGACTATTGTGACAGTGTCACAAGTACATGCGTTCCCTGTTGTATGCGAACCTCAGGTTTCTCATGTCGTAATACAACAACCTCTTGCCCCTGCGATGCAACCGCAATCACCAACCAGTGGAATGACACACGTTCAAATGGGGACCATTACCCCTCATCTTGGACAAACAGTCAGTACTAGACAACAGCTCATGGCTTCCCAACCATGGTTGGTACAATACTAACAACCGCAATTCCAACAAGCTTACCGAGGATCTGAGCAACAAGTCTTTGCATGTAGTGGGCAACCGTATATTCAAAATGGTCAACATCAATCATATCATAATGGTTATGCTCACTAACCTTACCAAAGTTACCAGCATCAAATGCATTATGCTAGTATGCAAAGACCAATTGCTCAGGCAATCCCATCTTATCTTGGGTATGCTTCGCTGAACCTGAATCAACAGTTGTCTTTCGTGGCGACTTTACAGTTATCAGATCTAAATCGACTAACGACCGATCCCATTGCTTACGCCCCTTGGTGGCCAACAATTCCACATAAACTTCCGTCATATATTCCTAAATTTAATGGAAATCTGGGTGAAGACTCGTCAAATCATGTGATGACCTTTCATCTCTGGTGTTCGTCCAACACTCTTAATGGTGATTCAATTAGGCTTCACCTTTTTTAGCTAACGCTAACTGGTCCGACAGAAAATGGTATATCGAATTGCCTAGAGCTTTGTTTGATAACTTCAGTGCCCTAGCCACAACCTTTTTAACCCATTTTCAGTTACCCATAAGGTACAAAACGAGAA
>APFE031589013.1:34395-52247 GCA_000404065.3 Pinus taeda | reverse complement strand
AAAGATAAAAAGAGTTGTTATTAGTAAGATTTTAAATATTTAGAAAAAAACACTCATTTTAAAATATTTGAAAAGAAAAATGAAATTATCTTATTTGGGAAATTTAAAGCATATAAATAAGAATTTAGGAAGAACAAAAAAAAGTTGAAATGGTGTGTAAAATATATGGATAATATAAATGAAGTTTTAAAAATACGAAGGGAACTTAGTTCATTATATATGGATTTATTCACATTTTTTTAAGATAAATTGAGAAGTTAAAAATAATGAAACTAAAACATAGTAATAAGAATAAATATAATTAAATAGAAGGCATTGTGGGTGACAAAGAACTTCCAAAATTATAAAATATTAATAGAGATTAATAAACTACTAAATAAATAAATTTTCAACCCAAAGTTGAATTTTAAATACTAAATGAAAAGGTTAATAAATAAATCGGAAAGGAAGATGACATATATGGCCATGGAATTTAAAGGAGCAACCAAACTCAAAAAAAAATTGAAAGTCTTTTTTGGAAACTATTTTCTAGCTTAACCTATTTATTTCATAAAGAAATTTATTTCTTTAGTAGAACTAAAGGTGGTGAGGTGATGTTTCTCACAATTCTGTGATAGTTAGACAATGTTATGATTGCTAACAAAGATTTAGGAACTAGTAATTTTGTAGCTATTAATGGGTTTCGAAATGTCTCATTCTTGGATGGATCTTTGGGATACAATTAGGCTCTTATTTCTAATGTGGATGGATTGAAAACCACTTTCAAGACCAAATGGGATACATAAAATTACACATCTAAATGGAAATAATTTGAACTAATGGATGCCAATGTCACTTTCTAATATGTGAAAGATATAGCTTTTTCCCTTTTAATCAAAGCATGGTTTTCTACAATGTCAACATTTAATAGAAGAGGTTCTTTGATCATATACAACAATTGACGCAAATGTTTGATAGGTGTATAAAATATGGATCTAACTAAATTTTAAGAAAAAATTCTATCTTGCAAAAATAAAATTGTTTGGGAATATCATTTCAAAATATGAAATATTAGTATACCTAGAAAGAACAAAATGCATACAAATTCCACTAACATGTAATCAGAAATCGATGTAATCGATGTAATTCCACTAATTATGTTTTAAAAGTTGGGTACTAATAACCAATGTTATTCTAATATGTGCATGCACATGTCCAATAATGTTGAATATGTCAAAAATGTGCAAGAAGGGATTAAAACTAAGAAAAATAGTGATATCATTGTAACTCTATTTCTGTTAAAAACCTTTTGAGAAATGGGGATTCGATGTAATGCTAAATATTAATCCTAACTCCTAAAAGTAACAAAAGTACATATTGATTCCAATAAATTGCTTCACATTGTAAAATAAGTTACAATAATAACTTCAATGACATAACAGTGATTCAATTCTTGTAAAAACATATCATCACTAGGCTTGGTGTCCCATCTATACTATTGTTTGATATTGTATCATATTTTTCATTTGCAGATGTAACCAACAAAGGAATTTCCTTATGCTTTTAAGCAAGTTATTATTAATAAGGGGATGTTTTCTTTGAATCAACAAACAAAAAATTGATCAAGATTATCAAGAAGGCTAACCATCATTGCAATCATCATAATGTACTCTCCAACAAATTATGGGTTAATTATGTGAAATGTACTATTTGGCACATCCCCATAATTTTTGATATATAGCAAAGAGACAAATTTACCATCTAACATATTTCTACCTTATTTTCAATCATAACAAGAAAATAGTGGTAAGTGCTTAGCAACAAGACAAAATAAAATTGGGACTTTGTTGAATATAAAAGACGACATAAATAAAACGGAACAAAAAATTGTAGGTCACTAGAAAATTGTCAAGTAATGGTTCAAAAAACATGCATTGTGTGAAAAAGCATTTTCAAGTTAGCATTATAATACTAAAGTGGGACAAAGTGAACTCTGCATAAGGGTCTAGATAAGGCCAGGCCTTGAGCATTCTACCTAGCTCGAAATATTTTTCTTAGAATGTTTTAGATGCCTGATATCTATGAAACCTTGTAACACAGCACCTATTTTTCCTTATTATGATTTTCTATGACAGGTTTTTCCATGTGATCGTCGGTTCGAAATCTATGCAATGGGTGTATATTAAAAGTATTTTGGAACTAAGGTTACTGGCTTGAGGAGCTAGTGTTTCCAATTTATTGTGGGCCTAAAAAGAAATAATCTTTATCGTCATGGGCTTCAAAGGGTATGGAACTACCATCTAACATGTGTGTCAGCGGTGAACAAATTTACCAAGTAGCCATAAGGGAGTGAGGAGCAGGAGAAACATGGACAACTCCAAAGTGATTGGGGGAAATGTGTGGGGAAAACTTGCTCAAAATTTTTTTAAGGGCCTTTCCACAATGGAATAACTAACCCCGAGGGAAAAGGTAAACTTAGACAGGTTTGAATCTCTAATGACCCATGCCCTTGTTGGTAGGTTTGATTACATCACCTTGTCCCATGAGAAGATTTTATCTTTCGTAAAGGTGACCTATAAGCCACTAGTTGGTCACATTCTAGCGGTGAGCATTTTATTCCATAAATGGATCCATTTCCATTTTCTAACAAAAGTTGATCTTGAGTTAATTCCTAGTAAGGTCTAGGTGTTAGGCAAGGGTTCCTTGTGGCTTCAGTGTTGGCATTCAGCCTTCTGTCCAAGTATTCAGTTAAAACCTCATCAAAACATATGGGTCATGATTCCAAGTTTTCCTTTAGATCTATGGTAAACTTGTCTTCATAAACATCACAAATTCCCCTGGAAGATATTTTTTTCTTGTGGAGGTTTCCCTAATCATTGTTGACAAATGGATGACATGGGTTCTAGCGGAGATGGATGTTTCTAAGGGGATCCTTAGGACACTAAAAATTAGGTGGAAGGAAAAAGATAAAATCCAGCCTCTATTATTGGAACACTCCATTCAAATGCCTAAACTGCAGAAAAATGGGGCACATGGTCAATTCTTTAATTCTCCTCCTTGACAAAGGCTTCAATCCAAAAATTTGATAAGGGTTTATACAAATATGGTGCAAATTTTTCCGAGGCATATGTATTGGACCAACAAGATCTCAAAATCCCCACATATCCCATCCTGGGTGTGACCAAGAAATTGGGCACAACTTCAAAGGAGGCTTGTGTATATGAGGACGGTGGAAATATTGGACACCAAAATTCCCCTATCTAGATACTTTACCATACTACTTCCTCTTTTTTTTGTGGACACGTACATGGATGGACTCTAATTGGTTTAAGGGGATGTAAATGGAATGCTACATGAAACAACGTACATCCATCGACCATCTTCTCAACATGATGCAACATTAGTATTAGAGCGTGATAGATCGAACTTGGACCCTCTTTCTGCCACTCGAATTTTCCTTTTTGGAGGACCTCTCACAAGGAAGAGATGATTTCACTAGTAAGTTCTTATCCTCTTTACGATCTCTTATTCAATATCTTTCTCTAAAGGATTCTTTTATAATCAAACAACATGAGAAAAATCCATGTTGTCCTATAATTTTTTCAAATGTTTAAAACATCTTCCAAACCCTACAACCTCCATCCTCCCTGACCCTCCACCTAATTATGTGGGGTCCAAGCTCTGTGTAACCTCATCTTCTAATAGAGTAGAGAGAAAATTTGGTGATCCTTTCCAAAACCCTATTATACAGAGGGACGGTCGTCCTATGACTGCCATTTTTCATGCCAACGTTGACTTTCCCTTCTCACGTGAGACCGAACCTCAAAGGAAATCTCCCTTAAATATCACACCTCCTGCAACTATAGTCCTTGGTTCTATCCATACCACTCTCTCACCCATAAACATTATGCCCCAATTTGAATCAAATCATCATTAAGGGAGTTCGAACAACACCATAGATTGTAGGTCATTACATGCGTGGAAGGGTGTTCTCTAGGATTCCCATTGAATTTGGGAATATCATAAGGTAATTTGGTAGGAATTGTCAGCCACCAAGGATAATGAGCAATGGGCTCATTCGTGAGCCGAGTCAAATCTGTCGGTTCAAGAGTAGCCACAAATGACATCTATTTGTTAAAATATAGAGGATAACCTAGATAAGATGGGATAGCCTGAGAAACATGTACTTGCATTCCAAAATAAGGATGTTTCTGATAAAGAGGAACCTAGGTACTAGAATAAGGAGGATTTTGATAATGAATATACGCATATCCTTGTTATTCACCTCGAGAGTAGCCTTGCAAATGTTGGAATAGTTGAGTTTTGATTTACTGGCCTAAGTAAGGTGTCTAAGGAGTAATTAGCAAAGGAGTAAGTGGCCCATAATTCACTCATATTTTTTACTAACCAAAGCATCTTTACTTCATTAGCATTGGGACTAGGAACTGGTGTTATTAAAGAAAGGGAGTAGCCCCTACTTCCCTTGCATCTTTTAGACGATGCTGGGCTTGCATCTGAAATCTTTCTCAAAGCACTCAGTTTTTCATCTCCCTTTTTAGGCTCACATAGTGTAATAGGAAGGAAGTAAGTGGCCCATCAACCACACATTATTTTATTTGCAGGTAAGGAACAAACATAATGTAGTGTAAGTAGACGAATTTGAAAAGGATCATCAAATATCCACATGACTACGAACTTTGTATGTTCACTCTGTCACTTACACACACATTTCACTACACACACTAAGCTACTATAAACTTTGAACAAAGGGAATCAAGTGTAAAAACCTTTTGTACTTAGTTTATTTAAGCTTAATTTTTCACACCATAAGTGAAGGAAGACACGTAAAAGCAATCATAACTTGAAAAAACTAAATTTCCCCACACGGGCCACAAAATAATTTATAGTTTAGGTTAGGACTATTGGGGGTAGGCATCCAATAAGCCGCCATGGTCATGTTACATTTTGAAACATAGAAGTTGTCTTTTAGGGTGCTTCAAATCCTTCAATCAGTCCACGGAAAAGACAACCCAGGCAGAACAGAGACCCGATTCAGAGGGGGTTCGGCTTAGGCTCAGTGCATGCGGTCCTATATGGGGCTACCCAACCCGTATAGTGCTTGGTACTGATAACCGATTACCAAGAAGCTAAAGACTCGACTGCCTCCACGAGACGAAGGTATCCTATTGGCCAAATTTTAGGGCATATTTCCCTATAGGTGGAGGTGTGGGAAGCACTAAAGCCTCATTCAATACCTTGGTTGATTCTTTTTGTTGCTGGAAGCGTCACTAGTTCTTTCGGGACGTAGCCCCAATACTCGTCATTCTTTGGCTGCTGGAAGTGTCACCAGTTCTTTTGGGACATAGCCCTAGTACCCGTCATTTTTTGGCTGCTGGAAGCGTCACCAGTTCTTTCGGGACATAGCCCCAGTGCCCGTCGCAAAAGATATCTCCGCAAGGCCCAATTACTTATAGAGTGGAAAGGACGAATAGGTCTTCATAGGACCTTTTATCATACGCAAAAGAAACTAAAATATTTTCCTTGTTTGATTGATCACATAGCTTAACTTAAAGGGAAAGTAACACTTTATTTTTCATTTTGCTTTATGTATGTAATTTCTTTTTATACACATTCCTCTCCTCACCACAAAAGTGACACACATTCCATCTTAAGAATACATAAATACTTTACTTTTTCATATTAAGAATAACAAGACAATGCTACACAAAACATTCCAATTCTTCTTTCACCTGAATATACATTAAATAAATTCTACAAATAAAAATTGAAATGAAACATTTTTTTTAACTAATTTCAAATGAATTATTGGATAATTTTTTATTTATTTTGATATTTTTTGGGTAGAAAAATTAGAGGAATTATCTTTTGTGACATATTTTATGATATGTCTTAATTTTGAGATTTAGAATTTAAAGCCCTCTAAAGTTATTTTGGGATATGAAATTAGTGAAAGCTTTGTGAGCATATCTCTTTGCCTCTTGATGTCGCTTTACACACCAATTCTAGCTTTCAAACAATGTGAAAATCACCTCAATCAAATTTCATATGCAGACGCTATGCCTCCCACAAGTTCAGCTAACTTGCTCATACGGTGGTACCAAGTGGATGCTGCATCAATGCCATTACTTAGATATGTGGAGTTATTCATGTGTGGACATTCAATAAGATCCTAAAAGGTCCAAAACCGTAACACTAATAGTGGCTTGAAAAATGTGAAAACCCTAAACCTTAAATAGTTTCCAAGCTATGTTAAATACTACGTCACTAGGAAGAGATGGGGTTCCATCTTTTTAGGAATGTATTAAAACATAGTTGAGCACAACATCTAGGAGTGGGATTTGAGATCAAAACAAAGGAGAAAGATAATTTGCAACAACCATATAGACAACAATGTCATAGGCAACTCAATAGTCAATACCCCTTTCTTTGTATTTGTATTTCCATAATTAAATAAAAGAGAGTAGAGTATAAGCCTCACCTTCTAATTAGGTTTTCTTTTATATGATATCCCCTGAGTTATATCTTGTATTAAATTATATGATTTTTATATTCACTTACATTTCTTTATTTTATGGGTTTCAATATCTATATGTATTTAACACTAATGAAGTGTTGAGACATGTGAAAACCCTAATCTGAAATCATTATCAAGCTATGTTAAACACCAGGTCACTAGAAAGAGGGGGTTCCATCTTTCTAGCATTGTATTGTCTCGTGGTAGAGTAGAGCATCTAAGAGTTAGATTTAAGAGCATAACATAATAACCATTTAGAATACAATGTCAAAAAAAACTTTGTAATAAATACTCATTTTTTTGTATGTAAAGTTTCATAATTAAATAAAATATAATAGAATATAAGTCTCTTTTTAATTTAGATTTCTCTGATATCAATATTTTATAAATTACATCTTTTATTAAATCATATAAACTAGTTTTTCCATCTACTTATTATTTTTTAAATTATTTTCAAATATTTGAATAATAAATAATAAACAAAATTAAAATTCAAAAAATAAATTAAATAATAAAAATTCAAAAATGACATGTCATGGTGAAGACCTCTCCAATCTACTTATGTAAAAAACGAAAAAATGAGGGGTATTGTTAGACTCGAGATCATTATCATCTATAACCACATACCTTGAGATCTGGTAAAGGACTCTCCATAATCTACTTAATTAAAAAAGAGGGGTGTTATTAGGCTAAATAAGCCTCTAACTTAAGCTTCTAATAAAGCAAAGATGCGGGGTGCATCAGCTTATGTTAAGTTGGTTCATTTTTTAATATTAAGTATGTAAGCTAGGGTGAGCAATGATATTATGGGGACGACTAACTTAAATTTTTTTTTTTGCTGAAGCAAGATTCGTACCTTCTATTCATTAGAAACAAAGAAACAAATTACATATAATACAACTACCCAAAGAGACCTAAGGGACATAGAGTCAACTATCCACTCAGGGCTTGGGTACTAAGTCTGGGCCATGGGCCCACAAATTTAAGTGTGAGACCTTCAAAATACAAACAATCTTAATACGAACAATCTTGACCATTGATCCACATAAAGAAATCCAACAGAAGAGCATAATATCGCACCGAACAAGTGGACCAGATGTTACTGTGCGATGGAGGGTGGTTTTCCAAACCCTCTCTCTGCCATGTGTAGGATGTTGGATGGGATCGCTGCAAAATCACTAAAATCTTTTCCCACTTTAGAGCGATGCGAACATCCAAAAACCGCCAAGGAAGCGGTTTTACTCTATGAGGCCCAAAAATGTAAAGATTCTGGTTGCCGGTAAAACAAGGATTCCTTCCATGCCTGCTCAACAAATCTTCCGTATATGCGCAGTTTCCGTATATGCGCAATTTCTATATATTGAATTTGCGTGTATACAATGCAGATACATGAACTTTCCTGTATGTGCATATCATCTGTATATGAACGTCGTTCATGTATATTCCTTTATGTTACAGAAATTGCGCATATACGGAAACTGTGGATATACGGAAGATGTGCTCATATACGGAAACTGGGCATATACGGAAGATATGCGCATGTCTTCCATATATCCCTAAATTTCCTGTATGTGCATATCTTCCGTATATGCACGTCGTTCATGCATCTTCGTTTATGTTACAGAAACTGCGCATATACGGAAACTGTGCATATACGGAAGATGTGCGCATATACGGAAACTGGGCATATACGGAAGACATGCGCATCATATATGTGCAAATTTCATATACATAAATTGCGCATATACGGAAACTGTGCATATATGGAAGATGTGCGCACATACGGAAACTGGGCATATACAGATGATGTGTGCATGTCTTCCGTATATGCGCAATTTCTGTATTTGGAATTTCTGTTTATGCTTCTACATCATATATGCGCAAATTCCATATACATAAATTGCGCATATACGAAAATTGGGCATATACGGAAGATGTGCGCATATACGGAAACTGGGCATATACTGAAGATATGCACAAATCTTCCGTATATGCCGAGTTTCCGTATATGCGTAATTTCTGTATATTGAATTTGCGCGTATCGTAGAATCATCCCTCCCTTTGAGTTGTGAGCCCAATATTACATCTACTCTTGATGGTGAATCTGACACAATCGAAACAGAAGCACCTGAATGTTTGTTTCCGAAGGTTATTGAACCTAACTTCATTGAGTTTGATACATTATTTCTTGAGGTTTTTCAACTTGAGGTACCTCATTCATCTTCACCTGGTACTTCCTCTTCTCTTCCTTTGTCTCAAACACAACCGTAGGCCAGATATATTAGACTCAATGATGAGCCCCTTCCATATGGCCTTGTGAGTATTGAAGAGATCACATAGGAAGAACCTAGTCCATCCTCTCATGTTCATTTGAGATGACTACACATTTATTAGGATCATCCTTTTCCTCCTCTTCAAACTCCATATGAATCTCCTTTACCTGATTCTCTTCCTTTCAATTCACCCATGAGTTTCTCGCGACAATCATCTTTGGGATCCTTAGCCATGACTAAATCTACTACGGTTTCTGAACTTGTCTCCAATATGGCTAAGAAATTGAATTTTTCTTCCTCATCCATGTTTGCAACATCACCACAGACTCATATTTATGGTGGCACATATGTCCCGCCTAGTTATCATTCATTGTCTAGTACCTTCTCTGGTGAACCATCTAGTCCTTGGACTTCTCCCATGAAATCTATTTTTTGAATTACATATGGCACTTCTTTAATGATAACTATACAGTCTTCTCCTTATCCTCCATCTACACGTACAGTTGAACAACATATTGACCCTTATATTAGTAGACACCTTCAACAACCCAATTCTCCTTATATTGGGTACTCTCCATCTGGTGGGCAGTTGCCTCCATCATCCCCTCCTCATTTGGAAGGGGGGAAACCTGTCATTAGTATACCACGAGTTAGTGCTCAGCCTTTAATAAATCCACCTTAGCCTGACTTGACTGCTAATGTTTGGAAATCTACCTTGCCTGTCCAACCTAGTTCAATTGTGGGAACATCTATACATTCTCAACTAATACCATTTGTATCCCAAATTCATACCCATCAATCTATACCCTTAAAAGCTCAAATCAATGTAATCCAATCTTTACAAGCTTCTATTATGACTCATTTTGTTTTAATGGTATTTGGTACCTCCCAGATCCCGCTCACCTGGCCTTTACAAGGTAACTTGCAGCCTCAACATCTCGGACAAGGTATCCCTCAAATTCTTATAGGAAAAAATGCGTATGGGATGGTGTAGCCCCCATCGACCTCATCTTATGTGGGTATGATGCACAATCTCATAAGGAAACAATATTGACCTATACAAGGTATCCCTTAGACACCTTACTTAGGCCAGTAAATCAAAACTCAACTATTCCAACATTTGCAAGGCTACCCTCGAGGTGAATAACAAGGATATGCGTATATTCATTATCAAAATCCTCTTTATTCTAGTACGTAGGTTCCTCTTTATCAGAACCTCCTTATTTTGGAATGCAACTACATGTTTCTCAGGCTATCCCATCTTATCTAGGTTATCCTCTATATTTTAACAAATAGATGTCATTTGTGGCTACTCTTGAACCGACAGATTTGACTCGGATCATGAATGAGCCCATTGCTCATTATCCTTGGTGGCTGACAATTCCTACCAAATTACCTTATGATATTCCCAAATTCAATGGGAATCCTAGAGAACACCCTTGCACACATGTAATGACCTACAATCTATGGTGTTGTTCGAACTCCCTTAATGATGATTTGATTCAAATTGGGGCATGATGTTTATGGGTGGGAGAGGGGTAGGGATAGAACCAAGGACTATAGTTGCAGGAGGTGTGATATTTAAGGGAGATTTCCTTTGAGGTTCTATCTCACGTGAGAAGGGAAAGTGAATGTTGGCATGAAAAATGGTAGTCATAGGACGATCGTCCCTCTGCATAATAGGGTTTTGGCAAGGATCACCAAAATTTCTCTCTACTCTATTAGAAGATGAGGTTACACAGAGCTTGGACCCCACATAATTAGGTGGAGGGTCAGGGAGGATGGAGGTTGTAGGGTTTGGAAGATGTTTTAAACATTTGAAAAAATTATAGGACAACATGGATTTTTCTCATGTTGTTTGATTATAAAAGAATCCTTTAGAGAAAGATATTGAATAAGAGATCGTAAAGAGGATAAGAACTTACTAGTGAAATCATCTCTTCCTTGTGAGAGGTCCTCCAAAAAGGAAAAGTCGAGTGGCAGAAAGAGGGTCCAAGTTCGATCTATCATGCTCTAATACTAATGTTGCATCATGTTGAGAAGATGGTTGATGGATGTACGTTGTTTCATGTAGCAGTCCATTTACATCCCCTTAAACCAATTAGAGTCCATCCATGTACGTGTCCACAAAAAAAAGAGGAAGTAGTATGGTAAAGTATCTCGATAGGGGAATTTTGGTGTCCAATATTTCCACCGTCCTCATATATACAAGCCTCCTTTGAAGTTGTGCCCAATTTCTTGGTCACACCCAGGATGGGATATGTGGGGATTTTGAGATCTTGTTGGTCCAATACATATGCCTCAGAAAAATTTGCACCATATTTGTATAAACCTTTATCAAATTTTTGGATTGAAGCCTTTGTCAAGGAGGAGAATTACAAGAATTGACCATGTGCCCCATTTTTCTGCAGTTTAGGTATTTGAATGGAATGTTCCAATAATAGAGGCTGGATTTTATCTTTTTCCTTCCACCTAATTTTTAGTGTCCCAAGGATCCCCTTAGAAACATTCATCTCCGCTAGAACCCATGTCATCCATTTGTCAACAATGATTAGGGAAACCTCCACAAGAAAAAGAGATCTTCCAGAGGAATTTGTGATGTTTATGAAGAGAAGTTTTTACCATAGATCTAAAGGAAAACTTGGAATCATGACCCATATGTTTTGACGAGGTTTTAACTGAATACTCGGACAGAAGGCCGAATGCCAACACTGAAGCCACAAGGAATCCTTGCCTAACACCTAGACCTTACTAGGAATTAACTCAAGATCAACTTTTGTTAGAAAATGGAAATGGATCCATTTATGGAATAAAATGCTCACCGCTAGAATGTAACCAACTAGTGACTTATAGGTCACCTTTACGAAAGATAAAATCTTCTCATGGGACAAGGTGATGTAATCAAACCTACCAACAAGGGCTTGGGTCATTAGAGATTCAAACCTATCTAAGTTTACATTTTCCCTCGGGGTTAGTTATTCCATTGTGGAAAGGCCCTTAAAAAAATTTTGAGCAAGTTTTCCCCACACATTTCGCCCAATCACTTTGGAGTTGTCCATGTTTCTCCTGTTCCTCACTCCCTTATGGCTACTTGGTAAAGTTGTTCAGCGCTGACACACATGTTAGATGGTATTTCCATACCCTTTGAAGCCCATGACGATAAATATTATTTCTTTTTAGGCCCACAATAAATTGGAAACACTAGCTCCTCAAGCGAGTAAGCCTAGTTCCAAAATACTTTTAATATACACCCATTGCATAGATTTCGAACCGACGATCACATGGAAAAACCTGTCATAGAAAATCATAATAAGGAGAAAGAGGTGTTGTGTTACAAGGTTTCATAGATATCAGGCATCTAAAACATTCTAAGAAAAAGATTTCGAGCTAGGTAGAATGCTCAAGGCCTGGCCTTATCTAGACCCATATGCAGAGTTCACTTTGTCCCACTTTAGTATTATAACGCTAACTTGAAAATGCTTTTTCACACAATGCATGTTTTTTGAACCATTACTTGACAATTTTCTAGTGACCTACAATTTTTTGTTCCGTTTTATTTATGTCCTCTTTTATATTCAACAAAGTCCCAATTTCATTTTGTCTTGTTGCTAAGCACTTACCACTATTTTCTTGTTATGATTGAAAATAAGGTAGAAATATGTTAGATGGTAAATTTGTCTCTTTCCTATATATCAAAAATTATGGGGATGTGCCAAATAGTACATTTCACATAATTAACCCATAATTTGTTGGAGAGTACATTATGATGATTGCAATGATGGTTAGCCTTCTTGATAATCTTGATCAATTTTTTGTTTGTTGATTCAAAGAAAACATCCCCTTATTAATAATAACTTGCTTAAAAGCATAAGGCAAATCCTTTGTTGGTTACATCTGCAAATGAAAAATATGATACAATATCAAACAATAGTATAGATGGGACACCAAGCCTAGTGATGATATGTTTTTACAAGAATTGAATCACTGTTATGTCATTGAATTTATTATTGTAACTTCTTTTACAATGTGAAGCAATTTATTGGAATCAATATGTACTTTTGTTACTTTTAGGAGTTAGGATTAATATTTACCATTACATCGAATCCCCATTTCTCAAAAGGTTATTAATAGAAATAGAGTTACAATGATATCACTATTTTCTTCGTTTTAATCCCTTCTTGCACATTTTTGACATATTCAACATTATTGGACATGTGCATGCACATATTAGAATAACATTGGTTATTAGTACCCAACTTTTAAAACCTAATGTGTGGTGGTATCTCCAAAGAATGTCCACCTATTGAACCATGATGTAAATAAATGAATACTTTCTCGACATCATTCTCCTCCAAAACATCTCAATAACATGTTGTCATAGTTCTTCCTATAAATAATTATGTTGACTAGATAGTGCTGAGTAGATTTTAGTCTTAATGCTCTTTGTTTCTTTACAACTAGGTGACTAGGACTAGATCCATGTTGCAACTAGTATTTCAAATCATGATAGCATGAATTTTTCTATAGGTACAAAAAGGACATTAGTTGTAAAAAAATATTCTTCCAAAGCACTTTGTTAGTGTAAGCTTGATCTTAAGCTCCGACTTCTAGTTTGCCTTCGAACCCTTGTGCTTGAACTATCGTTGTAAGTTTAATATCTAGATTGCATTCCTAAAAATTCATCATCAAATTCCTACATTTTCACCAAGTTCCTTCTACATAAATATAAATCTCATAATTGAATGCAGAACAATAACTTTTTTATGCCTATTTAGAACATAAAGTTTGAGTTATTTCACTACTTTGACTACAACTTATGCTTGTTTTTCAACTTCCAAATAATTTAGTTCAGCACCTTGTAGTATGATTCTCATAAACAATTTTACAAATTCACTCCCTTCTTCATCCTTCTAAGTGAGGACAACATCAAGGGAGTGATCATATTCAAATTTATGGAGGTAAAAATATTTTCTCAAGCTCATATTGCTCAAGGATGGAGTGGCATTAATAACTATCTTGATTTCCTCAAAAGTTCCTTTCTCAACCTTATCATATTAAAAGAGTACATCGTACTTCATCATCTTTTATAGGGATTTAATGATTTCAACAATCATAGATATATCAACTTATGAAATTAATATTCCCAGAAAAGGATTGCATCGATTACATCTATTTCTGATTACATGTTAGTGGAATTTGCGTGCATTTTGTTCTTTCTAGGTATACTAATATTTCATATTTTGAAATGATATTCCCAAACAATTTTATTTTTGCAAGAAAGAATTTTTTCTTAAAATTTAGTTAGATCCATATTTTATACACCTATCAAACATTTGCGCCAATTGTTGTATATGATCAAAGAACCTCTTCTATTAAATGTTGACATTGTAGAAAACCATGCTTTGATTAAAAGGGCAAAAGCTATATCTTTCACATATTGGAAAGTGGCATTGGCATCCATTAGTTCAAATTATTTCCATTTAGATGTGTAATTTTATGTATCCCATTTGGTCTTGAAAGTGGTTTTCAATCCATCCACATTAGAAATAAGAACCTAATTGTATCCCAAAGATCCATCCAAGAATGAGACATTTCGAAACCCATTAATAGCTACAAATTTACTAGTTCCTAAATCTTTGTTAGCAATCATAACATTGTCTAACTATCATAGAATTGTGAGAAACATCACCTCACCACCTTTAGTTCTACTAAAGAAATAAATCTCTTTATGAAATAAATAGGTTAAGCGAGAAAATAGTTTCCAAAAAAGACTTTCAATTTTTTTCTGAGTTTGGTTGCTCCTTTAAATTTCATGGCCATATATGTCATTTTCCTTTCCGATTTATTTATTAACCTTTTCATTTAGTATTTAAAATTCAACCTTGGGTTGAAAATTTATTTATTTAGTAGTTTATTAATCTCTATTAATATTTTATAATTTTGGAAGTTCTTTGTCACCCACAATACCTTCTATTTAATTATATTGATTCTTATTACTATGTTTTAGTTTCATTCTTTTTAACTTCTCAATTTATCTTAAAAAAATGTGAATAAATCCATATATAATGAACTAAGTTCCCTTGGTATTTTTAAAACTTCATTTATATTATCCATATATTTTACACACCATTTCAATTTTTTTTTGTTCTTCCTAAATTCTTATTTATATGCTTTAAATTTCCCAAATAAGATAATTTCATTTTTGTTTTCAAATATTTTAAAATGAGTATTTTTTTCTAAATATTTAAAATCTTACTAATAACAACTCTTTTTATCTTTTCAATATATATAAGTATGATATATAAATTTTCAATTTTTTAAGAAGTATATAACTATTTATTATTATAAACACATTTTTTTTTTATTAAATTTAATATCATTTTAATTCAAAAAAAATTCCTATTAAAAAATATTAATATATATAATATATATATATATATATATATTATTATAATTCATTTCATGGTAATAATTTAAATTTTATTATTTATTTTTTTTTAAACATTTTATAAAATTTAACTCAAAGAAACAGTTTCTAATTAAGCTTATCTAAATTTTTTCTTAAATTTTGATTTAAAAAAAAAAAACCAAATATATCCTTCTTTTCCTTTGATACAATAACTCATTCATGACTCAAATTTCATCTTACATTTAAAAAAGAAGCAATTTACCAAAGCTTGATGGAGGGAATTTTAATTTCATACGTAGTAACATTTAACAGTGATAAAGCATTCAATTTGGTCTCTTATAAACCCACCAAATGTGCACAACGTGAACGATTTTGAAGTTCATAAAATCACGAAGGTAGCTTCGAACGAGCAAATCGTGAACTTAATATCATCATAAGTCTTACTTTCGATGTAAAAGATCGTGCCCACAGGAGAAGCATTTGCATTATTCTTCACTGAAATTAAATTCCATCCCAATATTACACGCTTTAATGAAACATTACAGGAGTGATAAAAATAAAAATGAAATATTTAACACTCCGATAATGTAACCCATTTCCTACAGTTTCCATCACATTAAATGGCGGAGCCTGAAAAAAAACTAACCGGACCAACCAAAACCTAACTGGAAAACAAATCTGATTGTCGTCGACCTTTTATTTTCTAGTAGTGGGCATCCCAATCGACGTCCATATTGTAATCGGAGTTATGCTATGGATGCAATCGGTTCCTGTATCCACAAACAGGACTTTGATGAAAATTTATATCATCATCGTCTTCGTTAACCTGAGATTCGAACATGCAACCAAATCTTTCGATTTGTAAGGAGAACAGGGTCTTCAGATCCTCTATGATCACAATCCCATCCTTGTCTTTTTCCATGACATTAAACACCTCTTTCAATGCCCACATTTCACCATTATTAGTGTTGGATCTGGGTTAATTTATTTCATCGATTTCTTGTGTAATGAGCCATAGAATCCGGTGAAACTCTTCAAAATTCACAGAGTGGCGTCCGAAACAATTGTCCTTCCCTCCATTTCCTCTCTGCTTGAGCCACTGTTGTCGGCATGGGAAACAATTATTCTGCCCTCAATTTCCTCTCTGCTCAGCCCCTTCCCCATGCGGAAGCAACTGCTAGTGAAGAAATCTTGGAGATCCAACAAATTGATTTTCTTGTTGCTATCTCCGTCCAACACGTTGGGGGCCTCGTTCACCTTACATGGTTCCTTCGTCCACAATTTCATTTCTAATAGCGGCCTCCTCCTGTTTCCGCTGCAAGGAAACATAATTGATGGCATCGAATTGAATTCTACGCAGAGCAATTGATATTACAGTCCAAGTATTAATTGACAGGTCGAGAGGCAAAAATTGATTGAAAAGGGCATTATGTTTCACAATTTCATCATGGTCAGATGCTAGGTGAAACAGAGAGACCGACGTTACCTGAGGGAAAGCCTCATTGTTTTCCACATGCAACATGAAATGACAATGGCATCCATGGCTTCAAAAATTTAAGAAAACAAGCAGCACCAAAAACAAAGAAGTAGTTGGTTATCCAGCAGCCATGGAAGAAATACACCAGTAAGCCAACATCCCAGGCATGGGAATTCATGTAGTGTTTTGGGCGGTGCAAAACTAAAATTTCAAATTTGAAAAAGAGGGGCGCTCAAAACTGAAATTTGAAATTTGAAATACAGCGAAGTGCAGCGTCTGGAAAATACCTGTCAATGTTTTAATTAAGTCGTCTCGTTATCTGTCCATAGTTTAATTTAGTCTCGGTATCTGTCCCCGAGAAATGCTCGGATGCCGACGAATGTTCGCATGGGAGCCCATGGGCCGCGGTGAGGTCAAGCTCGGCCAGGAAGGCATCGTCGGAGTTGGGTGATGATGCATGTAATGATGCATGTATGGATGCATGAACATGATATGCGATCAGGTCAAATTCCTGTCAGAGATGTAAGAAATATAGCATTAACTATGCTATAGTCTCAGGACTAGCCTTCTCTGCAAGAATCCATATAGACCACCCCTTTTGTAACCCAATAGGAACCTGTTCTCCTGATCTGTCTGAGTCTGGTGTACGAATGAATGGTTGTATTCGTTGCAGAGAAGGATCTGGTGACAGATTGCGCTGTTTCGTACTACGAAGCTATAAATAAGGCAGGCAAAGATGCTGATTTGGTGATGGCAGAAGGGGAAGACCACGTCTTCCATCTCACCAAATCTGAGAATGCGCTCCACATGTTGAAACGCATTTCGGATTTCATGCATTTCTCCTCTGATTAGTCTAACAGTTCACAGAATCTTTCTGTATGGCTTCGGGTTAGTCAAGTGTTTTTGCTTTAAAGTGTAAAAAGAATAAACAAATTAATTGTTTAGGTAAATTAGTTTGGATGTTATATTTTCAATTGGAATTTGGTAAAAAAATAAAAATTAAAATGTTGGAGTGTTTGAATTTTTTTTAATGGTGGAAATGGATTTGGCATGATCCGAATTTTAAGGCACTCAGAATTTTAAAGTTTGACAGCTATAATCCAAATTTTCAAAAAAATTTGCCCAAATTTATTGTTATCTTGCCATAGTTTTATTATTTTCCAAATTAATTTGTAAATT
>APFE031589013.1:6967-29609 GCA_000404065.3 Pinus taeda | reverse complement strand
CAAATTTTGAATAAGTGGCCATACTTCTTCGTCCTTCTTCCATTCATCCCTTGCTTTGTTTATCCAATCTGGTTGGATAATATAAATAGCACAAAACAATGCTTCGACATCCTCATCCTTGGAGAGTCTTCCCATTCGGTAAGGTCGCCATTTTTTAAGTGCATATAGTATTGCCAACGTTTCCTTCTCATAAATGGCTTGCTTGAGATGTAGCAGTAAAAATACTCAATCACCTACATCAAAACATTTTTCACTACGATGTTGATCTACTTGTTTTTTCGTTTCATTTTGCACTGAAGTGGCGTTATCCTTTAAAAGTTGGAGAACTTGTTGTTGATGCTCGATGTGATCTTTCACTGCTTGAACCTTTTGCTTCTTGATATGTCCTTCTATCTCTAGAGTTTGAGGAATGGTAATTTCTTCCAATCCTTTACAAGATATGGTTGGATTCATTTCTTCTTTCTTGATGTGATCTTTCACTTCTTGCACCTTTTTCTTCTTGATATGTCCTTTCTTGAGAGTTTTAGGAGTGGTAATTCTTGCCAATGGTTTACAAGATATGGTCTGATTCATTTCTTCTTTCTCTGGGATGGGGTCCTAGTGTATATCCTCTTCTTTTTATGTTTCTTGATCCTTTTCTTCCTCCTCTTCATATTCTATGTAAAATAATTTCTTCTCAGCACACTTATGACCTTTGGTTCATTTTCTATCACAATTGTAACAAAGCCCTTTTTCTCTTTTTTCTTCTAATTGTTGTGGTGTAACCTTTGTAGGTTGTGGAAGCCTAGGAGAAACAACACTTCCACCTTTATAGTTGTGAGGGGTATGCTTCCTAGTTTCCACAATTTTGCTTTCCAATATGTCACAAATCCCTTTTACTCTTTCCAATTGTTGTGGTGTTGCTCTTAAGAAGGTGTTGCTCTTTGTATCCTCATAATGTGCTATCATTTTCTCCATGAAAACCGACCACGTAACAAGTTGTTTACGAGAACAAAGCCCTTCATACCATAAAAATTGATCCAATTCTAAATATGAAGATGTAATACATACGTTTTGTAACAATGGTACACCATGTAGATCAAAATATTGCTACATCTGAAGTATCCAATTTACCGGATCCTTGCCATCAAACTTCCTCATCTTGCTTTTTCTTGATTTTAGGAGCTTGATCTTGAAATGACTATAACTCTGTACTTTTGGATCTTTAAGTTCTGACATTGTGACCTGTAATAGCCCTCTACGTCCTCTTTCCAATGCCATAAGTCTAATCCAAATTGGATTCCCCAAGAAAGAGTTATGTGAAATCTCCCACAATGACCTGATTATAGACTAGTTCACTAGAGCGAAATGGTACGACGTGCCATGAGTCACTATTTTGACTTTTGGCTTTGAGCAATACATAGACGAAGCTACAGTCCATCCTCTTTCTGTACCTTCTTACGAAATTTCAATCCGATGCTCAGAGAGAAAGTTATGATGATTTTCCCTAGGTCACCTGTTTGGAACATAATTCAGGAGTTTGCAAAAAGACCAACTTCCTGAAATCATATCTCAACTAATATAGCCTAAAAAGATCTGAAATTTGGACCCGAGATTTAGAACGATGTCGTCTCAAATGGCTCTTTTTTTTAGCTTCTGAAACGTCACAGAACAAAAGTTATAGCGAAAATGCCACGATAACCTGTTTGGGGCAGCAAAACCCTAGAATCCAAAGCTCTAATACCAAATGTTATGAAACCAGCTCAAGAAAAGATAGAAAAGATAGATCAACACCTTAGAATTTATCCTCTTCAAGGAGGAAACCTCCTTTACATTACATAAAATGAACAATTATTGGATGATACAAATGAAAAGACCTCCTTTATATATTTAGGAGTCTAAGGGGTCATAACATAATCAGAGCCAACATAACAATAATAATGTAAGGGCACAATAATAACAATAGTGGGCTTCTATGGGGTACAATAGTAAAAATATGGGCACTACGTGGGTACATCAATATAATAAGTGGGTTGCATTAATAACAATAAGGGGTTACACTCATAGTATAGGGGCCTAACAATGTAATTCTCCAACATCTTCAAGAATTCATCACCACCAAACTGCTTCACATGTAGCACTACATAAAGTTTTATATTATGCTTGAGATCATGATAAGAAACAATTTCTTATTTGTTGTTGTTTCATGCCATGATCCTGAATCCAATGTTGAATACATATCCTAAAGTTGATCTTCTTTCATTAGGATTCCCAATCCAATATGAATCAAAATAACCCGCCAACTCAACATCAAAAGCATAATTATATTTAATATCATAATTAACAGTCTTCTTAAGATATCAAAGGACCCTCTTTGCTACTTTCCAATGGATTTCAGGAGGCCTTTCCATGAACTAACCCAACATCCTAAATATGTAATATCAGGCTTGGTTGTAGTGAGAGAGTTTATGCTTCCTACTAATTAACGATACAATTGTCATCCACCTCTTTGATGCCATCAACATTGTAGAGTTTTCCACTCTATTCTAAAGGTGTTGACTATGATTTACATTGATCCATTTTGAACCTTTTGATTGTCTCTCTAATATATTTACTCTATGTAACCAAAGTCTATCTAGCTTCTCTCCATACCTCAAGGCCTAAACAATAATGTAATTCACCAAGGTATTTCACTTTAAGCACCCGCGACAAATACCTCTTAACTTTGTCAATCAATTTAGAAGAATTTATTATTATTATAGGATCATCAACATACAAAGAAATCAAAACAAAATGCCCCTTCCAATATGTTTTGATATATAAATTAGGATCACTTTGAATTTTCATAAAACCCCTCTAAAGAAAGAAATAATCAATCTCTTCATGCCATGATCTTGGTTCCTGTTTCAACCCATATAAAAATTTCTTTAGTTTAGAAACAAGTTGTTCTTGACCCTTTTTAATAAGCCCTTCTCGCTAAACAAGATATACTTCTTCTTTTAATGCCCCATTCAAGAAGGAAAACTTAACATTTAGCTGATGAAGTTTCCATTTATGTTTTGTGGCTAAAGAAATCATCAATCTAATTGTATTTAATTTACTAAGCTACAAGTGCAAGGTTTCACCATAATAAATTCCCTCCTTTTGTGAATAACCTTTAACAACCAATCTAGCTATGTGTTTATCCAATCTCCCATCAACTTTAAATTTGGGTTTGAAAAATCATTTGCATCCTATGGGTACTTTATTTTTGGGCAATTTAGTTAATTCCTCAATATCATTTCTTATTATTGAATCATATTCTTCCTTCATTGCATTTTTCCATTATACATGTTCATTAGCTTCTTTAAACTTCGAAGGTTCTATGAAATTAATCACTTTAGTCATCAAGACATAGTCTTTATATCTTACAAGTGGTTGAAACTGCTATAAAGACCTTCTGGTAGTTCAATTCTTCTATCCCTTCTCTTACTTTATGGTGACTCATCTCCCCATCGAGGTGTGATTTCACTACTTGAGGTGTCCATGTCACTGGATTCTTCCTCTTGTTTCTACTCCTATTTGTGATTAACTTCTTCTTTGAAATCATCAAACTTATAAGGAATATGCCATGCATCATAGCTATCCCCCCTATGGTTTTCATATGCGTGTTCATGAAAAAAAACATATATACTTAAAAATAAATTATGTGTAGGGGGATCAAACTTCTTGTATGCCTTGTGGTAAAAACGAGACCAATAAAAATAACTTGATAACTTTTGCACCAAGTTTTCTCCTATCTTCTTTTGGAACATGAGAGAAGGATATGCTTCTAAATATTCTTAAATGGTTTACCGTTGGTTTATAACCATAAAAAACTTCAAATAAAGTTTTATGGTTTAAAATTTTTGTTGGACTTCTATTTTCTAAATAAACAACAACTAATAGCTGCAACCTAAAAATCATTAACAAGATTTTACCTTTCATCATGCTTGTTGCACATTCCACTAAGGTTTTATTATTTCTTTTAGGTACTCCATTTTTCTATGGATTATGTGGCACCGTGAACTATTGTACAATACCATGGGATTTACCGTACTTAACAAATGCACCTAATCTATATTCTCCCCTTTGATCAGATCCAATGATCTTTATGTATTTTCTTGTTTGATTCTCAACTAAGTTTTAAAATTATTTGAAATATTCAAATACATCACTCTCCTTTATCATAAATAGAACCCATGTATATTTTGTGCAATCATCAATAAATTTCAAGGAATAATATGCTTATCCTAATGATAATAGTCCTATGTAGGTGTGCACACTCGGTATGCATAAGTTCAAGAAATCTCTTATCTGTTATCTATATATATATAATATATAAATATATATATATAATTATATATATATATAAGTATATTATATAATTATATTATAAACTTATTATATAGTATATATATATAAATTGAGTAGGGAATCCTTCCTATGCATTTTCCCTAATGCACACCCTTCACATGCAAAATGTTCATTCTTTAATAATGGAAGTCCCTCTACCATTTTTTTTTGAAGTAGAAACAAGTCATGATAATTAAGGTGGTCATATCTTTGGTACCAAAGAGCTTTTGTTGTCATGGTTGTGAGCTCTAATACTTGATGATTTTTTCTTGTCACATATAGCCTATATAAGCCTTCAAATCTCACACCTTTGGAAACAACCATGAAGTGATCTTGCACATCTTTCACCAGAGTGTGACTTCACAAATTCTTCCTCTAAATTCTTATTTGTTATGGTAGAAACATAGATTACATTATTCTTAATGTCGCAATACATATATTATAGTATGAATATGTTTGGTAATGTTACAGGCACATCACCACGCCCTTTAATCCAGTATGAATGACCATCACCAAGATATATATTTGCACCATCGTTGGTTTCATGGAAAATTTCAAACCAATTTTTATTGCGAGACATGTGAATAGAGGCTCCATAGTCAACAAACCATGCATTTGAATTATCAGTTTCAGCAGATAGTGCATCATTTCAAATAAATAATCAAAGATTCATAAATTCATTATTCATAACTTCTCCTCCATCAATGAAATGACCTTTGTGCCTTATATTTCTATTTTTAGATTCATCATTATTTATTTTAAAATAATCTCTAGAATGATGTTGAGGTTTTCCACCTTTTTAAAATTTCATTCTAACATCATCCTTAGAAGGTATCATGTCTTTTTGAGGCTTTGTATAAGATGGTTTTCCAAATTATTACTTTATTTGTGGTGGCTTTCCTCATTTTTTTCCTTCTCATTGATTTCCCTTAGAAGGTTGTTTTCCCTTCACCATCAATGTCAAATTCGAATTTTGAGGCCTTATATTTCTTCATAGTTCTTCCTCCCACATTAATATACCTTCTAACTCATCAAAATTGGGAGATCTCTCCCTTGTTGTAAGACTTGTAATGAACATATAGTATTCATCTAACATTCAATTTAAATTTATAGTTACAAGATCAATGTTAGATACAAATTCTCTTATGTCTCCCTGCTTATCTTTCAAATCTTTAATTTTTGAAATAAAATTACTAATGGTTTCATTTTCTTCCATCTTAATGGAGAGGACCTTTCTTTTCAAAGAGAGGACCCCAGGCCTTTGTATTTTTGGACTCATACAAGTCTTTGTGTATTCCACATTTCATTGGAGGTCTTTCAATCTTGAATACGGGGAATGATATTTTCCTTCACCGACATCCTTAACAACACTTTTAACTTATTCTCTGTCTTCTCCCAGTCTTGAAATGACGCATCTGTTACACCTATAGTGACATTTGGCTTCCCTTCCTCTCCACTTTTTATGGACCACACCTTGTATCTTGCTAGCAAAGTTTTCAATTTAAATTTTCAATTTACATAATTGGAGCCATATAGCTTATTCACCTCATTTGAATAGGTTTATGTAAGAGGATTAGCCATTATGGGAAAGAAGAGTAGAAATTTCCCAATTTTTTCACAACTTAATCCACTAAAAACACTTTTTGCATAGCCTTAACGAAAAAAATAAAAAATAAAAATTAAGCACAATGAAACTAATAATAAAATAATTTATAATTCTCCACATTTTCTCCATTAGTCTAAGTCAAATTGGATGCAAAGCGGGCATTGGGATGGAGGTGTAGGGTTTTAATAAGTTGACGGATTCCATATTGAGAATCACTCTCCCTATGGGGGCAGATAAATACCACCCCATTTATGACCCAGTTGGACCTTGTTCTCCCCCATTATGCATGGTCAAGTACTTGTATTTGTGCCAAAAAAGGATCTACTGATAGATGGTGGAATTGTGTACTACAAAGCTTTAAAGAAGGTAGGCAAAGACGCTAATTTGGTTATGATGGAAGGTGAAGGCCATGTCTTTCATCTCTTCAATCCTAATTATGTCCCTCATGTTGAAATGCATTTCAGATTTCCCACAATTCTCCTCTCATCGGTCAACAACTCATAAAATATTTTTGTATAAAAAGAAAATAGTATTTATGTGGCTTTGGGTTATTTACATTTCTGTCAAAGTGTAAAGAAAAGTTTGAAATAATTTAATTATGATAACTCTTTAAATTTGTTTAAATTTTAAATAAATTAATTTTATAATTAAGTGTTTTAAAATTTTTTTTTTTTAAATATTACATTTTTATATATTAAAAACACCATCAATAAATCACAATTCACTTAAAATATATAATCAAACTTATTTAAAAACAAAACATCCATAATTAAACTCCACCGACAAAATTAAACAATTAAATATATTATTAAATAAATGACAATCATATCATTAGATACACAATATATTTTAGAAAATTATATTATAAATAAAATAATGATGTTGTTTTTTCTCTTTGAATGTGTTTCTACGACTAAGTGCTATGAAAAAAAAAAAATGTGAAGTAAAATTTAGTTGTACTAATATTTGATGTAAAATGTAGACAAGAGTCATATGGTGGCGATGTCACTTTGATTGTTTCTTTTGTACAATGTTGAAATAAATACTACAATGAAAGTAAGGAACATAGAAATTTAATATATATATTATTGATTCACTTTTAGCATTAATATCACTTCATTATGAAACGATATTAAGACTAATAAGTATAAAAAAATTAACATATTGATTTTTCTGAAGCATTAGACACGTAGAGCTAATTTGAAGAAAGAAAGATAAAATAGGCAAAAACCATAGTATTATAGAAGTTCAAAGTTCAATTACCTTAAATTAAATGAAATTGTTACTAGCAAAAAATACAAGCAAAGAGAAATAAGTAAAATGTATGTGTTGTTAAAATTATAGCAAAAAAAAAGGAAAAAAAATCAACAACCTTTTCTACTTTTGCACCTTCTTTTTCCGTAAATAGGAGCACATTAGGTACATGATTTTGTGATAAAAAAAAAATTGCATAATAGATATGCATGGAATTGGTAGTTGGACCGATAAAAATGAAGTGTAATCAAAACTATATGCTCATATACAATTGGAACATAACCCATGACAATGAGAAATGAAAGAAATATTAGTAAAAAAAACTAATTTCAGTGCAAGAATAATGTATTTCAATTTTTTTTACAAGAAAATGGAATATACTATCAATCAAAGCGTTTTATGAGGACATATACGTTGATAGCAGAGAAACTGGAATTGCTGATGATATTGGAATCGTTATTTATAGTGACATGATTTCAATGATGATGTTATCAAGTATCAATGTGGAAATCCCTTGGATATAAAGCTTTGAGGGCACAAACTATAGATGAAATGTTCTCGAGATATTGCTAAATTTTTTTCCCAACAATGACTCAACAATATTCATGTACTTGTGGCATTTTCATAACGCAATCTATTTTTCCATCATGTGTTTTCAACATGTATTCCACATTGAGGCAAAAAAAATATTTTGTACCTTGTTTACAGGATGTGCAAGTCGGGGAATTTGGAAGCATGGTATCTACACACTTACTGTAGATTCGTTGACAGGGTGGTGTGAAGGCATTTTTTCCTCTAAGTATTCCTTGCACTCATTTCAAAATCATTTGTAATTATTGAGTGCCATGATGGTATGGTGAGAAATACAATGCATATTAAATGGAAAAAACAGAGAAAGCATTGCTAAACACCAGTGTTCTTGATTTGATGAGGGACAACAAATGCGCCTTTGCACAATTGTCAATGAGAACATCAATGAATGTTGTTGTTCCATACCTAGCATCCTTTTGGGCCCTTATTGACAATGTTCTTGAATAAATAGAGTGGTGTGTTTTTTATGCTCTCTGATGCTTTATGGCTAGGAAATGTTCTTTGTGGTATTCATTCAATTGTAGTTGTTGTGCATTAGAAAATACCATGTGTATGAGTATTAACTAATTTAGAAAGTTTCAAAGGAGAATATTTTTTTCTATATGATTTGTTTGAAAAGGAAAAATCACTGCAATAGTTGCTGATAGATTTGCAATACAAAATAAGGAGCAATTTACTAGAATGATAGACTTACAATTGTTGTATCATTTGCAGTTTCACCATCTTTGATATGCAGTTCAAATTGTCTATTGTTTTTGTGGCATTATATAATTGCAATTGCAATAGAACCAACTGCATATGCTTTTGTTGACACAACGAGATTTTGTATTATTGTGTCTAGTACCAATTTGTGGTTCTTGCAAACTTGAGGTATTTTTTGGACTGTAGTATTTTCATGTAACACCATGTAGCATTTTGAATCTCTTATTTCATAGATGTCTTTGTTTCTTATTTAACATTCTTTGATGCAAAGGCTATTTCCAAGAAATAAAATCTCACGAAATTTATCTATAAGGTTATTGCTTATGTTCACTATGATGGTCAATTATCCATATTTGTCCACATGGTTTGCATGAAAAAGTTGTGCTTTGACTGGTGAATTGGAATTTTTGGTCTGACCAGGAACATATACTATGAGTATATCACCCTCAAAAGAATTTTCTTGTGCTCCTTGTAGAAATTTGTGTAGATTCACAAGCTCGTGCAATTTATTAAAGCACAGGACAAGAATCTACTTCTACTTACAACCAGCGGAAGCCAATAGATCGATGAAAACAATAAGGATAAGAAGAAGATAAATAAATGGTACATAACACATGATGTATCTGTGTAAAGCCACTGCTCAAAACCCCACTATATGTATTGCGTATATCAGAAATACGAGCGAAGATATAAAGCTTGTTCTCACTAGAACAATTCTGCACAAGTATGCTCAAATATCTTAGCTCACAAGCAAGCTCTTCACCAACACTTAGCCAATTTTGCAGCTCTCCAAGCCACTATTTCCTTTCACAATTCCTATGGCTATTAATGGGAATCCAGTGCATCCAAAACTACAAAATTCAAACTAGGTCCAGTTCCTGATTGCATGCATGATCTATACAACTTAGTAAATCATACAACTGATATTACACTGTCCATGCACTCTAGTGTCCACTAGGTCTTTCTCTGAGCTGACACACATGAGTTTCTCATGACGAAATATTTAGTTAACTGGAGTAGCGCTAGTGGATGCATTAGTGCACCAACAGACTATTAGTCGTGTATTAGTTCCAAAAACAATTTAGAACTAATTTGACTAAACTTAACTCAGTATATTGATAGATCTAATTTCCAACTCAATCGAAACTCATATTGGAATCCTAAAGCTTAGGGAGAACATATACATGACTACATAAAGACCTCCAACTCAAAATTCCTAAGCTAATTAAGTTAATTAAACTTAATTAACTATTTACAAGTTGCTATGAGAATAGAATTCGATTTTGATTCTCAGTTTAATTCAAGGACAAATTAAACTGGAATTTCTTGTTGCCATTTCTCAACACTCCTATGCAAAGTTCTATGGTTGAACATGGAGTTGTTTGCACACTCTTTTTTCTGTTCATATGTGAAACCATGTCACTAGGTTTCATAAAATTCCAATTGGTATATAACAATGAATGTCAATAAAGTCAATGTTACCTTTTTGTATTTTTATCATTTGGTGTTTGTTCATGGAGCAACTGGGAAGTTGTATTACTACTTTTCATTTTGTCTTGAGGGAGGGTCAATTTCTTGTTGTCAAGAGAGGAAAATGAATTAGTTGAAGTCTAATATAATTATATAGAAATTTATTTTCACATATTGCTCAAAATCATATGAGTACGTGAGTATGTTTGGCACTATAAGATGTAAAAATTCTATCAGTTAGTATTTGTCAAGATAATTGAAATAGCATGAAATGATTTAGGAGTTGTCAATGTCAAAATATTTTCTTACCAAAGAACAAGTGTCAGTTTGTGTTATTTCTTACTTCTGGTTTTTTTAAAATGATTTTTGTGGCAAGTTTTTTTTAGGCCATTATGACACAATGGTTGTTGGATAACATTATCTGAGGGAGTAGAAATAGTAAATATTCTATAATTTTTGAATGTTTAATATTCTAGGATAGCTATGTGTTATATTGATGTCAAAATAACAATTGGGAATCAAAGTAATGTACTGACAGACACGTGTACTGTAGCTATGTTGCATCTATTTTTATATATGATTTTCTAGCAACTAGATCTTTGAATATACACAAGTTTATTTTGAAAAATTGTTCTATTTATAAATGGAACCAATAAATTCTTGAGAAGGCGCTACAAATATTTCAAGAATATAAGTGCCAATATTTCTTTTAAAAATTTGCATATGTCTATCGTGGATATCTACAACTATTTGTATTTTCTATGAGCTTTAAATCCTTTGGAACACTGCATATGAACAATGGAAAATTGAGTTAAGCGATAAATCAAGCTATAGTAATGCAAATAGCGTGAAATTTGTCCAAAAGCGACCAAGCATAGAGCCATAATCAGTTGTTGGTTTTGTTTTATGTAAATTGAAGTTGTTGTTTTGCATAAATAAACCTAGTTTTTTTTGCTGATAGATATTTTGCAACATGTCCAAGTTGAAGTCACTAGCAAGCACAATTGGATGTTTTATTGTTGCATGTTATGAAATGGACTTAATGAAATCAATGATTTCTTCAACTTTTTTATTTGGATTGATAAAGGAATTTGCAAGTGTGATGGCTTTTTCTTCAAAATCAAAAGTTGTAATTATTGATTCAATGTATTTTGTTGTATAAGAGAAGTGGTTGTCAATTTTGATATTTTTTGTGTAGCATGTAAAAATCCCATGTAGATGCATGACTTGTATATAGTTATATCTCTTTGCAAAGGTTTGGTTTGATGGGGGTGAATTTGTCATTGTTTCTTGGAAATAAAGGATATCAAATTTCATCAAATCATGGCCAGCAATAAGATCTTCAAAATGGAATGACAAGCCATGTGTTGAAATATGGCAACAAGAATATTCCAATTTAATTTGTCCTTGAATTAAAAAATGAATTAAAATTGAATTTAGTCTTAACAACTACTTGGATATAATTAATTAATTTATTTTAAATTAATTAGTTGGAGATGCAAGAGTTATCCCTTAAATTAAGGAGATAAGATTGAGTTATATTTGAGTTGTAACTAGTTAACTTAGTTTATTAACTTAGTTTACTAAGTTATGTCCAGTTAAATTAGTCCCAAACTGTTTGAGGAAATACTAGTGACTTAACAGTCAGTTGATGCATGCATTCACTCAACTAGTGCTACTCTAGCTAACCGAAGATTTCCTCATCAGAAACTCATGCATGTCTATTTTGAGAAAGACCTAGTTAAGATTAAAGTCAAGGACAGTGTACTATCAGTTGCATGTGGTTACTCAAAGAGAAAACTCATGCATGCAGTCAAGGATTTATCCTTGAGGATAGCGCAGTTTTGGAGGATGATCATCCACTTGGTAAATTAGTTTTCCACTTGGTAACAGGGAATAATCCACAAGGAACAATGCAAGGAAATAGGAGCTTGGGGGGCATAGAGGAAGGCTAGAGAGAGGCCAAGATTGCCTATGAGAATTTGTGAGGATTGTGCTGAGAGTTAGCTAGCTATGAGAGCTAAGGCTATGTATAATTCCTATGTATTTCCACCTTGTATGATAATACAATAGTGTGGGGTTTTTAGCTGAGGCTTTCCCCAACATATTTTCATGTGTATTGTGTATTGATTCTTCTTATCCTAGTTATATTGTTCATCTCAATCTTTAAGCTTGCAAATTGATGGTACAAGTAGGTTATAGTATTTTGCTTTGATTTATATTGCATTATCAAGTTAACATACCAACAAATTTTCTACATGGTATTAGAGTAGGATTTGTAGAAATTTTCTACATGGTATTAGAGTTGTGAATAATATACTAAGAAGAGAATTTGAAGTTTGAAGTTCGGGGTTGTAGGTGAAAATCAAATTTATATCATACTTCAAGGTTGGCCAATGACGTTCTATGTCTTGAGACTCAAGTATGCCTTGGAAGGTAGCTCAAATTACATAGGATGGAAAGATGGAATGGGGGCTGTATTAGAAGACAATGGCTCGAAGGAATTGTCATCAATAAATCCCAAAGCTAGCTTCAACTAATGCACAAGAGTTGGCTGAGTGGAAGAAGTGTGTGGTGAAGGCAAGACAGATCATCCTTGAAGGAGTTCAAGACCATATTGTCTCAAGTCTCCATGGGAAGGTTACTCCATTTTCAATGTGGAAGACATTGAAGGACCTCTACTAGAAAAGTAGCGACTAGAGGAAATTGGTGCTTAGGGATAAGCTTTAAAGAATCAAGATGGAGAAGGGCGATACTATTTCTAAATATTTGAACAAGCTCACCACCTGCAGAGATGAGCTTCGCAATGTGGGAATAACTATTTCCAATGATGATATGGTGTGCCTCACTCTCCTTGGCCTTCCAAAGAGTTGGAATAACTACCAAGACTCTATGAATGGAAGAGAGAAACTACTGGATTGAGAACAACTGTGGTCAAATCTTATGTAGGAGGAGATCAGGAGGAGCACACGAGATGGTTCTTCATCCAAGAATGACGATGAAGAAAATCTGGCCTTAGTAGGTAAGGCAAGGAAATGGAAGGGGAAGGCTTCCCATTCGAAATCAAATTCTTCTCATGGAGGGAAGAAGGGTGACATGTCTAAAGTAAGATGATTTAATTGTCACAAGATGGGACATTATGCGACTAATTGCCCATTGAAGAAGTCCAAGAAGGGATCCTCAGAAGGATTGGAAGGTGAGGCACTAGCCTCTCAGTTCGAAATAGACTTTACCCTCATCGCATGCATGCTGTCATCAATGATGGGTTGAGTCTGGTATCTTGATAGTGGAGCCTCATTCCACATGATTGGTGATAAAAATTTATTCAGTGCCTTGGAGGAGAAAGACCTCAAGAGGCGCATAGAGATGGGTGAGGACGGAAGGTATAGTGTTTCAGGAGTGGGCACAATTTCTTTTAAGAGGGAGCATGTAGCTTCTCTAACCTTGACATATGTGATGTATATGCCTGGACTAAAGAAGAACTTGGTATTAGTCGCGATGTTGAGGACAAAGGCTACAATGTGGTCTTCAGTTAAGGAAAGGCGTTCATAAGACACATAGCCACGGGTTAGACCAAGAGGATAGGGATTCAGGTGAAGAATCTCTATAAACTAGAGGTAGATGATTGTAAAACATTGATTATGAAATCAGAATTGGTGCAAACCCAAGACATTGGTGAATTGTGGCATAGGCAGTTGGACCATTTGCATCATGGGGCTTTGAATATAATGCAATAGATATCTACAGGACTTCCCAAAGGTAAACTTGAGCAAGTTGACACAGGCAAAGGTTGTACCTTGGGAAAGTACACCAAGTCTTCCTTTCATTATCGAGACAGTCAAGCAGAGGCTATCTTAGGGCGAGTTCATAGTGATGTGCATGGATCATTCTTGATGGCATCCACAGCGAAGCAAAGGTATTATGTTATTTTCATTGATGACTATTCTCGTAAATGTTGGATTTATTCCATGCAGAAGAAGGACCAAACCTTCACAAAGTTTTGTGAGTTCAAAGCTTTGGTCGAGAAAGAGTCGGGGAAGAAGATCAAGGCCTTGAGAAGCGACAATGGTGGAGAATATGTCTCTCAAGATTTTAAGGACTTTTGTGCAGCAGAAGGAATTAAACGAGAGTTGACGGCACCTCATAACCCACAGTAGAATGGGGTGACCGAGAGGAAGAACATAACTATTATAGGGGTATCATGGGCAATGTTGCATGACCAAGGCCTACCACTTCACTTGTGGGTTGAGGCATGCAACACAATGGTCTATTTGTAGAATAGAAGCCCACATTACATACTTGGGATGAAGACACCAGAGGAAACGTTCTCCGGTAAGAGACTAGATGTGGGTCACTTCAGGATCTTTGGCTCATCGACATATTTCCATGTGACAAAGGATGCACGGAAGAAGCTTGAGCCGACAGCAGAGTTGGGGATACTTGTGGGGTACACTCATACGCCTCACAACTATCAGGTGTACTTGTCTATGAGTCAGGGGATAGTGGTTCACATAGATCTCAATTTTGATGAGTAGAAGGCCATGCGAGTTTCCCTTGAGAGGGAGCTCCAACTATAGGTTGTGGAGGAACTGTTGGTTCCTAAGGATGAGGAGCTTCAGATTGATTCGGAGAAGCTACATGCAGAGGTTCTAGGAGTGGAGACATCCACTCAAGCAGAGTATTCCAGAGATGGACAGAAGCTCATAAGATAAGTTGATAGATTGTTGGAGGATGCGAGAGAGAATGTGGGAGCACCATCTTCTGAGCATAGACAGAGGAGGTCACCTGAGAGGTACACTAGATACATGGCCATTGCTGTGGAATGTATTCATACCGAGCCATCTTCCTTTGAGGAAGCAATGCAGTGGCTGATTTTGGTTGATGCTATGGTGGATGAGTATGACTCCATAGTTCATAACAATGTTTGGGACATGGTTCTAAGACTAGAGAACAAGTCAGTTGTGAGTTATCGATGGCTTTACAAGGTAAAGCAAGCTATTGATGATGGGAGGATCATGTTGCTGCAATATATTTTGACAGAGGAGCAAGATGCTGACATGTTGACAAAGGAATTGTCAAAGTGTAAATTCGAGTTCCATAGAGACAGGATCGGGGTGGCAGATAATCCATTTCTTGCTGAGAGGGAGTGATGAAATATGGCAACAAGAATATTCCAATTTAATTTTTCCTTGAATTTAATTGTGAATTAAATCAAATTTAGTATTAATAGCTACTTGGAAACAATTAATTAATTTATTTTAAATTAATTAGTTGGAGAAATTCAAGTTAGAAGTCTTTCTGAAGTCATGCAATATTTATCCCTTAAATTAAGGAGATAAGATTGAGTTATATTTGAGTTGTAATTAGTTAACTCAGTTTACTGAGTTAAGTCCAGTTAAATTTGTTCGAAACTGTTTGAGGAACTAATAGTGAGTTAACAACTAGTTGGCGCATGCATGCGCTCAACTAGTGCTACTCCAGTTAACTGAAGATTCCCTCATTAGAAACTCATGCATGTCTATTCTGAGAAAGGCCAAGTTGAGATTAAAGTCAAGGATAGTGTACTATCAGTTGCATGTGTTTTCTCAAAAAGAAAACTCGTCCATGCAGTCAAGGATTTATCCTTGAGGATTGCATAGTTTTGGAGGATGATTAGCCACTTGGTAAATTAGTTTTCCACTTGGTAATAGGGAATCATCCACAAGGAATAGCACGAGGAAATAGGATCTTGGAGGGTAGAGAGGAAGGTTGGAGAGAAGCCAAGATTGCTTATGACCATCTTTGAGGATTGTACTGAGAGCTGCCTAGCTGTGAGAGCTAAGGCTTTGTATAATTCCTATGTATTTCCACCTTGTATGATAATACAATAGTGTGGGGTTTTTAGTTGAGCCTTTCCCGAAAGTATTTTCACGTGTATTATGCATTGATTATTCTTATTCTGGTTATATTGTTCAGCTCGATCTTTAAGATTCCACAAATTGATAGAAGAAGTAGGTTATAACATTCGGCTTTGATTTACATTGCATTATCGGGTTAACCTATGAGCATATTTTCTACACCACGTGTGTTCAATGAGCATATTGCAAGAAATTATTTGTTTCAATCGAATGCAATCCATATTCAATTTGAATGCAACTGCTTATCTTGGCCCATATTTCTTTTGCAGTTGTGTAATCCATGACCTTGGCTAGTTCAGATTCTTGTACGCTAACTAATAGAGCATTTATATCTTTTGCATTTCATGTAAATACCATATTCTAACCTCTAGTAATGAGGGATTTAGCATTTTAATATTCTTCTTCCATTACATCTTATACATCAGCACAAAGAGATTACATATAGGTTTTCATCCTTACTTTCCAAAACACACAACGCATTACATTGAACATAGGTGCCCTATTCGTAAATATTCCTTCCTAGTTTTCCATTGTCCTTGATCTTCCTTCCAGTTGTTGGAATGATACTAAAATAACTTTTCTCTGATACCAAATTTTAGAAACTAGGGCAATACTAAGGGGGAGCGAATTAGTATTGTGAGAATTTTAATTTTTTCTTTCACACGTAAATAATACTAAAACACCAATAAACACTTCAAAGACCATAAATATGAGCATCACGAGAATCAACACAAGAAAAAAATATATTCTTTAATACTTTATTCAATTAATTTCATAAAGGAAAGCTTCAACTTTCTTTTACAAAGTTTTCTAGCTCCAACTAGAAGGAAGCTACTACTCCCTAATTTATCATCTACTACTGAAAGGTGAAACTCCCCTTGCGTTTATCAACCAACATTGAAAGGATATCCAACCCCTGATTGTTTACCAACCACTACTAGAAGGAGCCACAAACCCTGAGTTTATAAACTACCACTGAAAGAATCTCCAACCCTTGATTTTTTAACAACAACTATTGGAAGGAGCTAAGACCCCTTATGTTTAAGTTGTCACTTGTCTAACCTCCTTTATTCATCTTTCATTTCATTTTCAAACTCGAATCATGAAGGAAACTCTCTTTCATAAAACAAAACAATCTCTCTTCAATCATACACCCTATTCACCACAAATTCACCTTCAATGATATTTGATTAGTAATCAATTCACCATACATACCATTAGCAGAAACAAAAACAAAGACACCAACTACCTTATTACTAATTTAATTTTTTCTTATAAATAGGTTGAGATGATATTTTTATTTTTAGAAATTTAGTTTACTTAAATCTTTAACATGCATAAATCCTTATTTTTCCATATGTAAGACTTCTATTAAATCATGTATCACAAAGAACGAGAGGGTTATTGATCCAAAAAGGATCTAGTATCAAACCTCTAATTCTATGTCTTCATATATTATATATATTATCTCTCTATATATATACATATACATATACATATACATATACATATACATATACATATACATATACATATACATATACATATACATATACATATACATATAGACACACACTACCGGAAAACACTATCGCAGAGGAAAAACAATAAGAATGGCGGAAAACAGAGCTAAGCAGAACATAATGTCTCATTGCACAGGAGCCATTGGATTGGACAGATCAACGACCCAGATTAAATCGGATATCACACCAGAGAAAGCCAAGTAGTGTTAATGGACCTTAGCATTAATAAATATGCAATAGCAATACAAGCGAAACAACATGAACCATTGATCGAGCACGTAGATCAATAGTCCATATCAACTACCAATATTTCATCATAGTCGTCATATGGGCGAAAGATATCAATGGCGAAAATTACATCATAGATTCGTAAAGGGAGGACTTAACACAAGTGGACCCGATGGATTTATAAATGAAACAACGAACCTTTTTGAGTTCTTTGGTAAACGGTATATCGGGCGGGCTTCAGGTGGTAAGTGGTATTGGCGCATCTCCGCCTGATTCCATATAGTAGCTGACACGTAGCACACCTTAGGAGACAGAAAACTGCTTTTTTGGGTAGGTAATCCCCGTGCAAGTAGGCCATCCGAAATGGCTGTCAGTTGTTGGATTAACGATCACGGATTAGATGGTGAAGAAGGCATGAACTAGTTGGATGATCGGGTTGGATGCGAACCGTCTGATTGAAGGCAGATAAATGGTGGGCTTGCGATCATGGTCAAGGTGGACCCAAGAGGATTATAGGGTGGACTAGATGTCATTTGAATTTAGGCTTCGACACTTCAATCGGATTTTCCACTGTTTGAATGTATTTCCCATGTATTTCTTTGTGTAAACAGAGAAATGTATTCCCAAGGATTTCACTCGTACCAGTGGCCCTTTCCATTTGTAAATAGGTGGCCCCAATGTCTTAAGTGTTTTAAAATGATTTTTTAATGCTCAGTAGGGAGATGAACGAACATAAGAGGAAGACACAGAGCCTGAAGAGGTAAGGAGGACACATAGAGCTGATAGGCTTAAAAAGCCATCGAATAATAGAAAAGAAACAAGAAATATTTCAGAGCCAAAGGAGAGAAAAAGAGTTAGAAAACACACAACTATGAATAGTTGATCAGAAGCACTAAGAGGGAGAGTCTATGCACTCTTTAGACTCAAGGTTTTCGAGTGAAATCCCTCTGTAATATCACTGTTGTTGTGTTATAGCTTTGATCGAGCTCATACCTGTAAAACTCTGTTCTTAAAGACATAATATAGAGGTCGACACTGAAAGCTAGACCGAGAGACGTAGCTAGGGGGTCTAGTGAACTCCTTTATTATTTTGACTGTGTTGATATGTGTGTATTATGTTTTATAAATGTTCCCTTGTCTATATTATTCGCAATATTTTCGATCCGTTGCACTAAATAATATAGGAATTCCTACACATGAGTCTATAATACCTTTTCTCCTTAATTTAACATCCTTTTCGGATCAAGTGGTATCAGGGCATTTGGTTTTGTTAAGGTTAGAGAAGCTTGTGCCAGATTTTGAATGCTAACTAGATTAAAGTTCAGACTAGGAGAAGGAGAACTTGTTGAGGCTAATCTAGAGATTGGAAGAGTATATTCTCAAAGGAGAATGGTAGAAGAAGCTTCACTAGGATTAGAATCTTAGTTTATAGAGAGTCTTAAGACACTCCAAGCCATGGTGGAAGAAATGTATCTAGAATTTAAGAAGGGTCGAGGTGAAAGCACTGCAACACCCAAACCAGAAAAAGGAGCAGAGGAACCTTTTCTAGTTTCCCCTCCAAAAGGTAAAGGAAAAGGAGGAATGACTCCTCCACCATCTCCTCCATCATAATCCTCATCATCATCATATTCTAACTCTTCTTATAAGAAGAATAGAATTTCCTTAATCAAATTAGATGTGAAGTTTGGTTTGCCAATTTATGATGGAAAATTCAACTTGGAGGAACTACACTAGTATGGTGGGAAGGCAAGACACAAGCTGATCTGCAAAAACATGATAAAATCTTTTCTACCTAGAATGAATTTATTTCTGCTATCAAAAAGCAATTCTATCCTTTAGCTTACATGCAACAGGCAATGATGACTTGGAAAACTCTTCGTCAATTGAAGGGTCAAAGTGTACAAAGTTATACTCAGGAATTCAGAAAGAGAGCTTTAACTCTAGGTATATCCTTGGACTCACCTGAGACTTTATTGAAGTATATAGGTGGTCTGCATAGCTATTTAAAGCATATTATGCTCATGTTTAATCCCACTAGCTTAGACAATATATCAGTTCAAGCCACACATCTAGAAGCTAGAGGTAAGAATGTAAACCCAGAGGTTGGGGGAACATCTAAATATTCTGTAAGCAAGAGCAAGGAAAAGAAGAAACTAAAATGGAAGGAGAGGAAAACAAACATTGTAAAGAAGGATACACCTTCATGCACTCATTGCAAGAAAGAAGGACACGATGAGGCACACTGCTAGTTTTTGCATCCAAAACTAAAACCTAAGAAGTTTGGTGGAAAGGATAAGAAGAATGTTGTTGATATTTAGAAGGACTTGGGATCAAATTTAGGAAATGAAACAATAGCTACAACCACATGTATCAAAGGTAAAGATTCTGGAGCATCCACAAGTAATTCTACACAATCTGTTGATAATGAAAATAATGAGAGAGAAAGAAATGAGCTTTTTCATATTAGAGTGATTTCTAAGCATAATAAGATTGATACTTTATTTGATAGTGGATCAAAAGTAAATTTGATTTCTGAAACAATTATAAAGAAGTTGCGATTACAAAAAAAACCTCATGAGAAGCCATCTCCATTAGGTTGGGTGTGTGATAAAACAAAGCTACAAGTAACGAGACAATATAAACTTAGGTTTGTTATTGGATCATCATTTGTAGATGAGGTTGAGTTAGATATAGTTCCATTGGATATATGTGGTATTGTTTTGGGAAGTCCATACTTGTATGATAGGAAATCTATTTTCTATAGAGCTGAGAATAAGTATCAACTCACTAAAGATGGAATAGAATATATTGTAGGAGCTCATAAACTCAAAGGTAACTAGTCTATCATAAATTCAGGATAGATGAAAAGAATTGTGAATTCGAGTAAGTAGTTTTTACTAATCGTTGTAAAGGTAAAGGATCCTGAAAAATCCAATGCATTTGAAGGCTGTGATTCTAAACAAAAAGTTGACTTAGTTAAATTTGTTTTAGAGTATGATGTTCTATTTCAAGAACCAAAAGGTCTACCACCCAAGTGAGAAATAGTACATGATATTCATTTGCAGTAAGATGCTCCATTAGATAACATTGGAATGTACATGTTGTCAGCTTTAGAGAATGTAGAGATAAAGAAGTAGGTACAGGAGTTCATTTTGAGACATTTACTTCTGCAGTATGTAATTATCCCACATATGATAAAGAATTGTATGCATTAGTACAAAGTGCGAAAAGGTGGAAACATTACCTAATGGGTAAAGAAACAATCATACATATAGATCACCAACCACTTCAATATTTTCACTCACAATCTAAATTGTGGCAATCAAGACATTATAGATAGATGGGTTTTCTCCAACAATTTCATCTTGTCATTAGATATAAGTAAGGCATACACAATAAGGTTGCAGACATGTTATCAAGACCAATCATAAATGCATCTACTATACTTAAGAATAGCTCAGTAATGCATGAAAGTTACATTGAACAATATGCTCAAGATGTAGTTTTTAAAGATGTATATGCAACTTTAAGTCATGGGAAGCAAGTAGAAGATCTGGATTATTATGTAAAGGACCAACTCTTATATCATTTGGGAAAGTGATGCATTCCACAAACTAAAAGATTTAACATAATTTGAGAAGCACATACTTCCCTCATATCAGGTCATTTTGGTGTAAGTGAAACAGTTGCACAATTGCAAAGGTTCTATTATTGGCTAAGAATGCACGAGACAATTTCTAGATATATCAAAGGGTGTACTATGTGTGCTACAAGGAAGCCTAATAATAGGAAATTAGGCTTGTACACTCCACTTCCAATTCCTTCTCGCCCTTGGGAAAGTGTTTTCATGGATTTTGTTGGGGGATTGCCAAAGTCTAGGAAAGGTCATGATTATTTTTATGCTGTTGTGGATAGGTTTACTAAAATGTGTATTTTGATACCATGTAACAAGTAGGTTACAACTGAACAAACAACAAAGTTGTTCTTTCAGAATGTATGTGTTCATTATGGGTTACCCACTTCTATTGTATTTGATCAAGAATCTCAATTTATTAGGAAGTTTTGGTCAAGTTTATGGGAGTTGATGGACACCAGGTTGAAGAAGAGCACAACATTTCATCCAAAAACAAATGGTCAAACAAAAGTGGTCAATAGGACAGTAATCCAGTTGCTCAGAGGCTATTGCAGCAAGCATCCCATGCTTTGGGATCAACATTTGTGTTATGCGCAACATGCTTACAACCGTGCGAAGCACTCTTCTACTCAGAGATCTCCTTTTCAGACTTGTTTTGGTTTTATACAAAAGTCTCCCTTGGATTTTGTCTTTGGTAAAGACATAACAGTTGATGGACATAATGATGTGGATAAAACAACCAAGTTCATTGAACAAATCTAGGAAATTCACCAGGCAGTACAGGAACAACTGGAAAGAAGTTAATCCAAGTACAAGGAAAGACATGACAAGCATCGAGTTGAGCATAGTCTTCAAGTTGGTGATCAAGTCTGGCTATACATCAACAAAGACAGAGCGTGGGGTGAATCTAAGAAGCTAAAACCAATGAGGTACAGACCTTTCAGGATGCTTGATAAACTTGGTGAAAATGCTTTTCACCCTGATTTTCTAGCTTATATGCAGATCTATTTAATCGTTAATGTAAAAAACTTGAGATTGTATGAACCTTCATTGATTAAAGATCTTGAAGAGAAAATTAAGTTGCGTTCTATTGGGGATTTGTTGCCTAAGTAACTCAATGAGTTACAGGAGGACACAATTCTGGATAGGAAGATAAGAACTGTGCATCAACGGGATGTTGAGTACCTGAAAGTGGGACTCAAAGGTTCAAATCCAAGAAAAGTACAAAGGATAGAAGTTAGACAGGTGGGGGAGTAGTATCCTCACTTGATTGATGCCTAAAACCAACTTTTGGTGGTCCAAAAGATTTTAAGTGGGAAGGTGTGATCCAAAATGGATCTGGTATCAAACCTCTAAGTCTAAGTCTTCATATATATATATATAT
>APFE031589008.1:0-10034 GCA_000404065.3 Pinus taeda | reverse complement strand
AACAATACCTAAAGTTAATTGTCAAAACTCTATTTTAGTAGAGGTAAAGATATTGAAATCTCATACACAAAGATTATGGGGAAAAAAGAATTCATCAAGATTTAGGTGTATTAAATGTAAATTCACAAAAAAAATTGTAATGTGCCCGACCTTTGCATATATTGCATTCTTTATTTATTTTCTATTTGGACAAAATGTATATTCAAAAAAGAAATACATCATGGTAATTGACTTGCTATACTTTCTTTATTTATGTTTTTATGTGGTTTCTTGATTATCTTTTGGATTGAAACTGACGTCCATTCATTGCCGTGAAACACTATAACGACAAAATTTCTTGATCCAAACTACGGTATCCCAAACAACTCATCTTTGCACGAACTTTGCTTCTAGAATGCACTTTTTATTTTTACTTTCTAGAATTCACCTACGTGGGTTTATAGTTACAGACAGTGTGCAACTTTGTGCTATTGTTGGAGTCAATTTCAGTGGATGCATGGGAAACTATAGAGAAATTGGCACAGGTGGAACTTAACAAGGTGTGAGAGCTATTTCACCCAAATTTCTCATGTATTTCAACATATATTGAGTTGTTCGACTTTCAAGGGAGTTGATTTAAATATGTTCATGGATGGTAAAAGTATGTGTAATCTGATCAACTCTCATGGTGCCAAATTGACATATAACATTAGGGTTTAGTGGTTATAAAACTTTATTAAATTAATTTAATAAAAACTAAACAAAAGGTTACAAAACACTTTAAAAAGTTATGAAATTCATAGGTTTGAGGGTTAAGTGTTTAGGCTTAATTAATAAACATTTAAAAACAACTACAAAACGCTTGTTAAAATGTTATAAATTGATAAGGGTATGGGGTTTAGGGTTTAGGTTCTAGGATTTAGGGTTTGAAATGTTATAAAATGCTTAGGGTTTAGCATTTATGGTTTACGATTTATAACACTAGTAAATTCTTTTAATGATTTTAAATGTTATAAAATTATTACGGATTAGGGTTTAAAATATTATAAAATGCTTAGGGTTTATGGTTTATGGTTTAGGAATTATCATTTATAACTCTTTAGTAAACTCTTTTAATAAACACTTAAAAAGAAGTTAGAAAAGAGTTGTTAAAATGTTATAAAATTCTTATGGTTTATGGTTTAGGGTTTAGTGTTTAAAATGTTATAAAATTTTGAGGGTTTACGCTTTACCCTTTATAACATTGTATTAAATGATTTTAATAAACACTTAAAAACACTTACAAAAAACTCTTTTAAATGGAATAAAGTACTTAGGGTTTAAGGTTTTGGGTTTAGGGTTTATAACACTTTATAAAATGCTTTTAATAAAAACTTTTAAAAAGTTACAAATATATTGTTAAAATGATATAAAATGATTATGGTTTATTAAGGGTTTGGGGTTTAAAATGTTATAAAATCTTTAGGGTTTGTGGTTTAGGTTCTTGGGATTAGTGATTAGGTTTTAGGGTTTATAACACTTCAGTAAATTCTTTTAATAAACACTTAAATAAAAGTTACAAAGACTTGTTAAAATGTTATAAAATTCTTGGGATTGAGGGATTAGGTTTTAGGGTTTAGGGTTTATCATAATTTAGTAAATTATTTTAATAAACACTTAAAAAAATTTACAAAACACTTTTTAAAATGTTATAAAATGCTTAAGGTTTATGATTTAGACTTTAAAATGTTATAAAATGGTTAGGTTTCAGGGTTTAGATTTTATAAAACTTTAGTAAATTCCTTAAATAAACATTTAAAAAATGTTACAAAAAACTTTTTAAAATGTTATAAAATTCTTAGGGTGTAGAGTTTTGGGTTTATAACACTTTAGTAAATGCTTTTAATGAACAATTAAAAAAAATTACAAAAAAATTCTTAAAATGTTATAAAATTCTTATGGTTTGGGGTTTAAAAATTTATAAAATGCTTAGTGTTTATGGTTTATAACACTTTACTAAATGACTCTAATAAATACTGAAATAAAAGTTACAAAAAAAACATGTTAAAATGTTATAAAATGCTTGGGGTTTAGGGTTTAAAACGTTATAAAATTCTTAGGGTTTAGGGTTGAGTGTTTAGGGTTTATAACACTTTAGTAAATTATTTTAATAAAGACTTAAAAAAAGTAGCAAAACACTTTTTAAAATGTTATAAAATTCTTAGGGTTTAATGTTTATGGTTTGGTGTTTAGAACACTTTAGCAAATGATTTTAATATACATTTTAAAAAATAGTTACAAAACACTTACTAAAATGTTGTAAAATGCTTAGGGTTTAGGGTTTATGTTTTATAAAAGTTTTTAATGAGCACTTAAAAAAGTTACAAAACGCTTATTAAAATGTTATAAAATGCTTAAGGTTTAGTGTTTAGGGTTTAGGGTTTAAAATGTTATAAAATTATTAGGGTTTAGTGTTTAGGGTTTAGGGTTTAAAATGCTATAAAATTCTTAGGGTTTAGTGTTTAGAGTTTAGGGTTTATAATACTTTAGTAAATTATTTTCATAAGCAATTAAAAAAAATTACAGAACACTTTTTAAAATGTTATCAAATGCTCAGGGTTTAGGGTTTAGGGTGTTAAAATGTTATAAAATTCCTAGGGTTTGCAAGTTATGGTTTAGGTTTTACAGTTTAGTTTTTATAACACTTTAGTAAATTATTTTAATAAGCACTTAAATAGACTTACAAAACTCTTTTTAAAATGTTATAAAATTCTTAGGATTTAGGGTTTATAGTTTAGTTTTTAGTGTTTGGGAAATGACCGACATAAAAAGTTTGACTAGGTAAATTCATTCGTTGTGGTCTACTTTTTGACGCGTCATTTTTCTTTTAGCTGAAACAGGTCACAATGGAAAAAAATAAAAGATTTAGCTGGATTTTGAGAAAGTTTGCAGAAGTTTTTTAAAATTTCTATTAGTTTTGAAGATTTAAAATGATCGATGTTAATGGTTTTTAATTCTGTTAAATTCATTACTATTATCGAAAAATAATTTAAATATTCTTACAATTAATTTTGGAAAAAATAAGTACCAACTATTTTTAATGATTTTAATGAGGTTAATCCATTAATATCATAAAAAATGATTTAAATACTCCCACATTTTTTTTTTAAAAGTGACTAGGTACTAACTAAAAATGCTCCATCCTCCGGAAATTGTGGCTCCGGAAATTGTGGCCTGTTAGCCTTTCTTCACTATACAGTATGACGCAATTCAATACACTATGACGTAAGGCAACTGCCTAGTCTCGAAATTGACTGGTTTGGAGGAAAGAAAGATGATGGTACCACTGACATGGACGAGGAATGGACGAGGAAAGAAGGATGGTGTTGGCATTGACATGGTTTTTCGGGTGTGTGGTTTTGACGGGTCGCTTTCAGCAGGAAGAAGCAATGGAAACCTGCGTACCCAAATTGCCGTTTAGTCATTACAAAATTAATATTTGTCAAAACCCGTGGGCCCACAAGGCTTTTTAGTCATTCAAAAATTAATATTTTGCTGGACCACCGGTATTGGTTTTTCTTCATAAATACTCCTCTAATATTTCCATAAGAGCAACTCTCATATAGAATTGTCTGTTTTGCTCTGAGAAGACGTTGGTAAGGTTTAGTTTTACTTTTACTGATATCAGCTATTCATACCAGCAGTATTGTATTGAAATTGCCATACTTATTGGAATTGAAATCATGTGTGAATATGTATTACACGATCAAATATCAGCATAGTTGCAAAAGAACGATGAAGAACTATAGGGCTTTCCACACCCTTAACCTTATTTGTGTTTTCTTACTTATTTCTGTGGCTATTATTTCTACCAGCGGTATGATATAGATACAGACGATCTGCCAACGCCTGTGGATGTGTTTCAAGAATTCAAGTACGAGTGTATATATTTATAGGAAAAGTGCAACTATGTGTTGTTTTCGGAGTCAATTTCAATGAATGCGCGGGAAAGTGCATAGGTGGAACTTAACAAGGTGTGAGATCTATTTCATCTAAATTTTTCATTTATTTCAACATATATTGAGTTTTTTGACTTCCAAGGGAGTTGGTTTAAACATGTTCATGGATGGTAAAAATATATGTAAATTGATCAAGTGTCATGGTGCCAAATTGACATGTAACATTAGGGTTTAGTGGTTATAAAACTTTGTTAAATTACTTTAATAAAAATGAAACAAAAGTTTACAAAAGATTTAAATTTTTTTATAAAATGCTTAGGTTTTAGGGTTTATGGTTTACAACACTTCAATAAATACTTTTAATAAACCTATAAAAATAACTACAAAACGATTGTTAAAATGTTATAAAGTGTTAAGGGTTTAGGGTTTAGGGTTTAGAGTTTAGCATTTAGGTTTTAGAATTTAGGGTTTGAAATGTTATAAAATTCTCAGGGTTTAGGATTTATGGTTTACGATTTATAACACTTTAGTAAATGTTTTTAATCCTTTTAAATGTTATAAAATTCTTACGGTTTATGGTTTAGGTTAAGGTATTAAAAACAAATTGCGAAACACTTTTCAAAATGTTATAAAATGCTTATATTTTAGGGTTTGTTGTTTATAACATTTAATTAAATTCATTTAATAAAAGCTTAAAGAAAATTTACAAAACACTTGTTAAAATGTTATAAATGCTTAGGGTTTAGTAATTAGGGTTTAGGGTTTAAAATGTGATAAAATGTTCAGGGTTTAGGGTTTAAAGTTTATAAAAAATTAGTAAGTTTTGTTAATAAACAATTTAAAAAAAGTTATAAAACACTTGTGAAAATTTATAAAATGCTTAAGGTCTAGGGTTTAGGGTTTAGGGTTTAAAATGTTACAAAATACTTTTGGTTTAGGTTTTCTAACACTTCAGTAAATTCTTTGAATAAACACAAACAAAATTTACAATACCCTTATTAAGATCTTATAAAATGCTTAGGCTTTAGGGTTTACAAAGTTATATAATTCTCATGGATTATGGTTTAGGGTTTATAATGCTTTACTAAATGAAAACTTAAAATGTGATAAAATGGTTATTGTCTACGGTTTAAAATCTTATAAAATGTTTAAGTTTTACGGTTTATAACACCACCATAGATGATTTTAAGAAACACTTAAAAATATATATACAAAACACTTTTTAAATTTTCATAAAACACTTATAGTTTAGGGTTTAGCATTTATGGTTTATAAAAGTTCAGTAAATGTCTTTAATCAGCACTTAAAAAAGGTTACAAAATTCTTGTTAAAATTCTATAAAATTCTAAGATTTTAGGGTTTTAAATCTTATAATGTGTTTAGGGTTTAGGGTTTAGGATTTGAAATTTTATAAAATGATTAAGCTTTAGGGTTATAACACTTTCGTAAATGCTTCTAATAAAACATTTTAAAAAGTTATAAAACACTTCTTAAAATGTTATAAAATTCCTTTTGGTTTAGTGTTTAAGGTTTAAGGTTTATAACACTTTAGTAAATGCTTTTAATAAACAGTTCAAAAAAAAGTTATAAAACATGTGTTACAATGTTTTAAAATTATTAGGATTTATGGTATTAAATGTTATAAAATGCTTAAGGTTTAGGTTTTAGGGTTTAGGGTTTAAAATCTTATAAAATTCTTAGGGTTTAGGGTTTATAGCACTTTACCAAATTCTTTTAAGAAACACTTTAAAAAATAAACAAACCACTCTTTAAAATGCTATAAAATTCTTACGGTTCAAGGTTTGGTGTTGATGGTTTATAACACTTTAGTAAATGCTTTTAATAAACACTTAAATTTTTTTTACAGAATTCTTGGTAAAATGTTATAAAATGCTTAGATTTTAGGGTTTAAAATGTTACAAAATGTTTATGGTTTAGGGTTTATAACAGTTTAGTATATTCTTTTAATAAACACTTAAAGAAAAGTTATAAAATGCTTGTTAAAATGCTACAAAAAGCTTGGGGTTTAGGGTTTAGAGTTTAGGGATTAGGATTTGAAATGTTACAAAATTCTTAGGGTTTATGGTTTAGAAGTTAGGTTTTATAACACTTTTGCAAATGCTTTTAATAAACACCTTAAAAAAAGTTATAAATGCTTTTTAAATTGTTATAAAATTCTTCTAGTTTTAAACACTTTTAAAATGCTAAATTAAAATTCTTTTATAGCACTTTAGTAAATGATTTTAACAAACACTTAAAAGAAAGTTAGAAAACACTTTTTAAAATGTTAAAAAATGTCAGGGGTTTACAACATAGGGTTTAGGGTTTAGGGTTTAAAATGTTATAAAATGGTTAGGGTTTAAGGGTTAGGGTTTGGGGCTTAGGGCTTAAGGCGTATAAGACTTTATTAAATGATATTAATAAACACTTAAAAAAAGTTTCAAAACACTTTAAAAGGTTATACATTGCTTAGATTTTAGGGTTTAGGGTTTGGGTTTTATAACAATTTAGTAAATGATTTTAATAAACAATTAGAATTATTTACAAAATGCCTTTTAAAATGTTATAAAATGGTTATAGATTTGGGTTTACAATTTAGAGTTTAAAATGATATAATCTCCTTAGGGTTTAGGGTTTAGTGTTTAGAGTTTATGGTTTCAAACATTTTAGTAAATTATTTTAATAAACACTTTAAAAAAGTTAGAATTTTTTCTTTTTAAACTTAGAAAATTCCTAGGTTTTACGGTTTAGCATTTAGGGTTTATAACACTTTAGTAAATGCTTTTAATAAAAACTTAAAAGAAGTTTCAAAATTCTTGTTAAAATGTTATAAATTTTTAGGGTTTAGGTTTTATAACAATGTAGTAAGTTCTTCTAATTAAAATTTCAAAAAAGTTACAAAAGGATTTTTAAAATATTATAAGATGCTTAGGGTTTATGGTTTAGAATTTAGGGCTTATAAAACTTTAGTAAATGCTTTTAATAAACACTTATAAAAAGGTTAGAATTTTTTTGTTAAAATGTTATAAAATTCTTAAGGTTTAGGGTTTAGGGTTTGTAGCAGTTTAGTAAATCTTTTTAATAAGGATTTAAATAAAAGTTACAAAATGCTTATTGGAATGTTATAAAATGCTTGGGGCTGAGTGTTTACGGTTTATTGGTTAGGGTTTATAATACTTTAGTAAATTATTTTCATAAACACTTAATAAAATTTATGTGATATATCTACATTTAAAATAAATAAATAAATATTAAATAAATAAAATTATATTATAGTAAATAAATAAATGCAAAAACAACTATTAAATAAATAAAAACAAAAACAAAAAAAAATTCAACAAAACAACAGTCCAATAAAACAACAAGAAGCGAAAAAGCTCAAAACTCCAGAAATATTCTAAGCAAAAAGAAAAATAAATTAGAAAGAAAAAAAAAACAAAAACAAAAGCAAAAAACATAAAAAAAACAAAAATAGATGACCCTGTTTATAACAAAGCAAAAAAACTAAAAAATAAAAAAAACAAGGACAAAAGAATTAAGCACAAAATAAAATAAAAAACGAAAATTCAAAAAAGCAAAGAGTTAAGGACAAGAAAGGACAAAAGCTAATGAGCTTGTCGTTATAACAAAGTGAAAACCCTGGAGAGAAAAGCAAAGAGAAGAAGCAAAGGATTGTGAAAACATTTTACGATCTTAGATATCAGAGTCACAAGAGCCATTACAATAGCTTGTGCAGAACTCATACTACCACTAAAATTTCTTGTATGAAGCAATCTCTCCCAATTGTTTCAAGATGTGCCCATTAGAGAAAATAAGTCAGACAAAATATATGAAGGTCGTGTGTTCGATCCACAATGTTGTTGCCTCTGTATCTCTGTTGGAAGAGGGTAGGGTGTTCCATCCACAATGTTGTTGCCTTTGTGTCTTTGTTGGAAGAGGGTAGTGTGCTCCATCCACAATGTTGCTGCCTCTGTGTCTTTGTTGGGAGAGCGTAAGACTAAATATATGAAGGTCGTGTGTTCGATCCACGTTGCTATGTATATTTGTTGGAGAAGGTCAAACTGAATATATGAAGTTCGTGTGTTCGATCCACAATGTTGTTGTGTACCTTGGGAGCCTGTTCACTTCTAGACATTCAATTTGTGGTTTCTGCAAAGGCGACCAGTGGTTATACTCCCGCAATACCATGTGCAACACATGGTGATCCATGACAACCACTGGAAAGAGGACTAAATATGCGTCTGAACATATCTGTCGAGGATGTTATCATGTGGATCGATTTTTCTAATAAAAAGTTTGAATTCCTGCATTACTCCATTTGATCGAAGCAATTATTGAAGATTTGTATGAAGTCTGCCGGAGAGGAAGATCCCATGGAAGTTGTCAAATTGCTTCATGAATCTATACAGGTTTTCATCAAGTATTTTATCTTCTTGTATGTTTTAAAATTTCTTGATGTGGTTAATTTCTTATTTCCAAACATGGGAGTGATTATGAAGAAAGTAAATTATTAGTTTCAGGAAGATCAAAATTTTCAGCCTATAAATGCAATAGCACAAGTTCTTGAAGAAAAAAATATATTATATATGTAAACTGAAAACTGTTAGCTAAAGTAGTAGGGGTCTCCGTGAGGAAAATAGAAACTATAACATAACAATAACCTCCACTAAGCACGATGGATAATGACAATAATAACGCTTATGACTAGTGGAGCTTTTATGAAGTTTTGTTTTGTTCTGTGTGTATATTATCAGAATTTATGTCTATTGTAATTATGTTTTTTGTTTATCTTATTTTTAAAATATTCTGTATTATTAATCTATTGATTTTAAATATTTTTGGACAATGAAAATAAATATTGAATTGGGTATGATTTTTGTCAGTAACTTTTGATACTATTTACATAATTTTTACAATTTATTTTTAATTAAATTGTTGTTCTCATAATTACTAATTTATATTGTAAATTTCTATACATGTTATTTTTATATTATCATGTATATATTAATATCTGAATTATCACTCTAAAGAATGAATCAATAAATATTGTAAATAAACATAATGATATGATATGGAGTTTTATAAATAAAGAAAATGAAATGATATGCAATTTTGATTTTTTTTAGGTTTTGTGATGAGGTGAAGGTGAACGCAGAGGTGGAGGCAGAGGAAGAGGCGGAGGTGGAGGAGGAGGAGGAGGTGGAGGTGGTGGTGGTGGTGGAGTATGAGGAGGAGGTGGTGGAGGAGGAGATGGTGGTGGTGGTGGAGGTGGAGTAGGAGGAGGAGGTGGAGGATGTGGTGGAGGTGAAGGCAGAGGAGGAGGTGACGGTGTTGGTGGAGTAGGTGGTGTTGGTTGAGGTGGTGGTGGAGGAGGAGGTAGAGGTGGTGGAGGAGCTTGAGGTGGAGGAGGTGGAGGAGGAGGAGGATGGGGTGAGGTGGAGCTCGTGGAAGAGGGTGCGGAGGTGGAGGTGGTGGTGGAGGTGGAGGAGGTTTAGAAGGAGGTGGTGGTGGAGGTGGAGGAGGAGGTTTAGAAGGAGGTGGTGGTGGTTTTGTTGGAGGATGAGGAGGAGGTAGTGGTGGAGGTGAAGGACGATGAGGTGGAGGAGGAGGATGAGGTGGATGAGTTGTAGGAGGAGGAGGAGGAGATAACGGTGGATGTGGAGGTGGTGGAGGAGGTGTTGGTGGAGGAGGAGGAGGATGTTGTGGAGGAGGTGGAGTTGGAGGAGGAGGAGGAGGAGGAGGTGGTGGTGGTTGTCGAGGTGGAGGTGGATAAGGTGGAGGAAGAGGAGGTGGAAGTTGAGGAGGAGTTTTAGGTGAAGGACTGGGAGGATGAGGTGGAGGTAGAGGAGGTGGAAGTTGAGGAGGAGGTGTAGGTGAAGGACTTGGAAGAGGAGGTGGAGGAAGAGGAGGTGGAAGTTGAGGAGGAAGTGTAGGTGAAGGACATGAAGGATGAGGTGGAGGATAGGAAGGAGGTGGAGGACGAGGTGAAGGAAGAGGTGAAGCTTGAGGAGGAGGAGGAGGGGATGGACAGTGAGGAGGTGGAGGTGGAGTTGGAGGTGGTGGAGGATAAGGGCGAGGGAAAGGTAGGCAAAGGGGGTGGAGGTAAAGGTGTAGGTG